>VZQC01007315.1:6872-20592 GCA_009823505.1 Rhizomys pruinosus
TATATATATATATATTGCAATTTGGGTTCTGCAAAATAAGCATCACTCATGGAGGATACATATCAAATAAAGTAGTAGTTCCCCACTTAACCATTAACACTGGCCCAATTTTGCCAAAAAAAATAAATAAATAAAAATGCTTCTGGCCTGGCTACCACAATCACAATTAAAGACATGACTAAGGCTTTTATGGAACTGGAGGGCACTTCCTGGTAGAAATCAATTAACCTTCTCCCACTTGTTTGGGTGGAAACTATACCACAGTAGTAGCAGCTAAGACGAGGTGCTGAAGGATCATCATGTTCTGTCAGAGTAGTCTAAGATAATGAAGAAGTGTGGGTTCACTCCACCACACGTGGAGGTTGACGCCCGAACCTCATCCACTGGATTACAGGGAAAAATGAAAAGTTGCAAGGCAGCCGCCAGCAGCTATCCTAAATTTGAGGGCCAAAGGCTGAAAACCTTTCCCAAGCCCACCTGTTTCACCTAAGATCTATACCAGACAATGCCCTATCTGCACACCCAGATCCTCCAGGCTGCTGCTTGCTTAGCACTCTACAGCCTAACTCCCATTGGCACACACTCACTACACACCAGTGATCATGCTGATGGCACTCACTGGATTTCCCAGGCTGGCTTGATTTTCTCCAGCCAAATTCCACTAGCAAAGACCACACAAGCCTGATGGGCTAAAATACACACTCGATAATAATGGCTGGAGGTTCATAGCTGGTGGTAAGAAAAACCTATGTATTTATTCACAGCATTCAGGTTTTTACCCAGAGTGACATCATATCTCAAGGCTTGCTTTCCGACCCCCTGCCTCATGTTCTGTAAACCTCGTGAGTAAGTGTGAGTGCCTTTAATCCCAAGGCAGCCGCACGAGTTTGCTAATGCAGGCAAGTCCCACTCAGGGCCAGGTTTCAGTGTAAAAATACAAGGAGGTAATTTAGTACAATGTAGCTACAGGTGGTTTCTTTTTTACCTACAAAGAAGCGCTGATTCCTACCATGTCACCTGTCAAGTGTCCTGCATAATTTGTGCTAAAGGACACTACTCATGAGTGGAACCTAACTAGAGAACGTAGAGTTAAGCAGGCCATTCCCTTTATTAGAGCACATCTATCAGATATTTTACCTTTAGTTATGTTATTTAAGACATGATCGATGTGGAAGAGTTTCTATGAAATCCATATCATCTATTTTTTTTTCTTGAATCTATAGTTATAGAGTTGCCCACAATCTTCTTATTGAGTGGCAATTTCACTGATGTGTCACCCACATTTTGCCTTTAACATCAAAAGCCAATATCACAATTTTATCAAGTTGTTCAATCACTACTTAGGCAATCCTCCTTATCAATAAGACATAGATACCTGATCTGCAATTACATCAGAAACTGTGGTCTGTCTGTGGCATCTTCATTGTTGGACATGGCAAAGACTGCCTCATAGTTTGCTATTTGAATCTGAAATATCCTCCACATGGTTGTGTTTTGACCACTTGTTCTCCAGCTGGTAGCACTATATCAGGAGGTTTTTGGGACCATTAGAAATTGGGAACTAGCTTTAGGAAGTAGGTGAATAGGAGTCAGTTTTTGTAGGTTACACCCAGATCTTGGTTTCTACCATTCTCTCTGCTTCTTGTCCTCTGTGATATGAATAGTCTCTGCCATAATCTTCCATCCCTTCCATGCTATAATGAACTGAAATTTCTGAAACCCCAGCCCCAAACAAATACTGCATCCCATATGTTGTTTCTATCTTGTACTGTGATCTCATGGATGCAAAACCCACTATGTTGTAGCCATTCCAACACTGAATAAACAAACTTTCACTTAGAGAGGATGAGTAATTAACCCTGTTAAGTTTGGAGGGTCTGTGCAGTATATTTATCTGGAACTCAGAAGGATGAAGTCTTCAGAATTGAACAAGAGACACGCCCCTATCAGATAAACCTCCCATATTACCACAGTGATTAAGAAGCCACAATACTTGATGGTAATGATTGCATTCTATCATAATACAGCCCTCACCAGAGCATCACTGTCTTGTATCAAGGTGTCTACTGAGACATAGGTAGATCTGTCATTTATCCATGGGGATCATAGCAACAGCAGGTATTAGATGAATGAGAGGAGGTTACTATTTCAGCTCTTCTAACTAATGTCCTCAAAGATGTCACTTATCCATTGGAAGTTTTTGTCATCCTGACATATGCTTTCCAAAGTTTCTGGGCCAAATGGAGAGGTGCATTTTGGTCTAAGTAGCTCCCAGAACCAGTCCAAAGTATTCATTACTAGAGAGCCACGTCCTGGCATCAAAATTCTTATTGGAAAAGACTCAATTACTACAAGGACCAAGACTTCTCTTCTTTCTTAGACAATTGAAAAAAATGACCACAAAATTGGATTCAGAATAGAGGATACTTTATTATAGTGGAAAAGGTATCTAGGAGCCAGGGGCACACACACACCATGGCCAGTTGCCTAGGTAGGTTTCTGGCATGCAGGCCTTGGTGGCCCACCCTGGCAGTAGCTGCCCAAAGCTAGAACCATATAAGGACAGCCAGAGGTCACACACTCTGTGCCCAGTTGCCCAGGTGGGGTCTGGCTCATGGGCCAAAGGATTCACCCCCTGCACCCCCCCGCATCCCCCGCACCCCCCCCTCAAGCTACTGATACTGTGGCAGAAAGTATAAACTGCTGGTGCTGTGGTTTACTGTGATTGGGAGGATCCAGCAGTGTCAGTGATTTGAGGCTGCATAGCCAAAACTGAGGAAGAAACCAGCAGGAAACAAACTGAGTGACCAACCAGTCCTCCATGTTAACATTTGAGATTAGCAACAGAAGGCAAACAAATAAATAAAGGGGGAAAAAACAACGACAACAATAGCAACAACAACAACAACAACAAATACAGATGCCAAAGGCACAACAGAAAAACAACAATATGGGAAATGCTAAAAATAAATCCCCACCCGACTCAACCAATCCTGTAGAAGATCCCAGCAACAAGATCACCCTGGAAGGAAACCAAGGCACCAACCTTAGAAGAACAATTGTAGACATATTCAAAGACTATAAAGAACAAATCAGAGAACTAAAATGAGAGAATGAAAAACTCATGAAGGAACTAGAAGGAAAGTCTGATAAATTCCGGAAAGAACTAAAAGGAGAGATTGACAAACTCAGAAAAGAACTAGAAGAAGAGAAATACAAACTCTGAAAAGAACTAGGAGTGAATGACAAACTCCAGAAGGAAGTGGAAACATTGAAAAGATCTCAGGCTGAAAGGAAAAAAATAAACTGACCAGTGAAGCAAGGAGCTCCAAGAAGAGAATGAAAAGCTCCAAGAGGAAGTGGAAATACTGAAGAAATTGCAGGATGAAATAAAAAAGGAAACTGTACATTCATCCAATCAGCAGGAAAGGATGGGAGAAAGCCTCAGAAGCATAATGATGAAGCAGAAAAAAGAATAATAGACCTACAGGATAACACAGTGCATCTAGAAACCTCAAGTAAAGATTATGAAAAATTAAAAAAAAAAACAAACACAAGAGTGGAACAACCAGCAAATGTGGGACACTATGAAAAGACCAAACCTCCACATCATAGGGATAGAGGAAGGAGAAGAATCACAAGAGAATGGTATTGATCAGATCTTCAACAGAATAATAGAGGAAAACTTCCCCAAACTGAGAAAAGACAAACCCATACAAATACAAGAAGCACATAGAACACCAAATAGACAAGACCAGAAAAGAAATTCCCCACACCATATCATAGTTAAAACACTAGATGCTCAAAACAAGGACAAAACACTGAAAGCCACAAGAGAAAAACAACAAGTTATGTATAAGGAGAAACCCTTCAGAATCACACCTGACTTCTCAGTGCAAACTATGAAAGCCAGAAGAACATGGACCAAAGTATTCCCAGTACTAAATGACTTTAGATGCCAACCCAGATTACTATACCGAGCAAAAATGTCATAGTTGAAGGAGAAAGGAAAATCTTTCATGACATAAACAAAATGAAAGAACACATGTCAAAAAAACCCCAACGCTTCAGAAAATACTTGAAGCAATTCAAAGAACAGAGGAAAGAGCAACATCCTTAAGCAACCCAAGAGAGAAATTACCAAAAGCATAAAAGAGTAAATAAATACCTAGACCAAGAAGGCAAAAAAAAAAAAATAAGTTGAAAGGAAACAACACACATCTCTCAATAGTAACCTTAAATATTAATGGTCTAAATTCCCCAATCAAAAGACATAGACTGGGAGAATGGATTATGAAAGAGAATCCATCTATATGCTGCCTACAAGAAACCCATCTCACCCTCAAGGACAGACACCACCTTAGAATGAAAGAATGGAAAAAATTATTCAAAGCAAATGGTACCAAAAAGCTATTCTAATATCAGACAAAATAGACCTCAGAGTAACATTAATCAGAAAAGAGAAAGATGGCCATTATATCCTTATCAATGGAACAATTAACCAGGAAGATTTCACAATCTTAAATGTTTATGCACCAAACTCTAGTGGACCGAACTTTATAAACACAATCCTTCAGGACCTCAAGACACAGATTAATCCCAGCATGCTAATAATGGGGGACTTCAATACCCCTCTGAACCCCCTAGATATGTCAACTGGACAAAAAATAAACAGAGAGACATGAGAAATGAACAATACAATACGCCAAATGGACCTCCCATTAACTCTAGAATATTCCACCCAAACACCAGAGAATATACTTTCTACTCAATGCCCCACGGAACATTCTCCAAAATCGACCACATACTGGGAGACAAAAGAAATGTCAACAAATACAAAAGGATTGGAATTATTCCATGCATTCTATCAGACCACAGTGCAATAAAGCTCAACACGAACACCAGGGTAAGCCCTACTATCTATAAGAACACATGGAGACTAACAACACAATCCTGAACAATGAGTGGGTCAGGGAAGAAATTAAGAAGGAAATAAAAGCATTCCTAGAACTTAACAAAAATGATAATACAACACAACAAGACCTGCGGGAAACACTAACGTCAGTCTTAAGAGGTAAATTTATAGCCCTAAGTGCCCACATTAAAAAAAAATGGAAAGAGAACAAAGAAACGATCTAACACTGCAGCTAAAAAACACTTGAGAGACAACAACAAATGAACCCTAAACCCAACAGACAGGAAGAAATAACAAAAATCAGAGCAGAAATCAATGAAATAGAAACAAAGAAAACAATACAAAAAAAATTCAATGAATCCAAATGTTGGTTTATTGAAAAGATAAACAAAAGACAGACCTCTAGCCCAGTTAACCAAAAGAAAGAAAGATCAACTCCAAATCAATAGCATTTGTGATGAAAGGGGAAACATCACAAAAGATAAAGAAAAGATCCAGACAATCATATGAGAATACATCCAAAACCTATACTCTTTGGGATTTGCCAAAGCTTAACCAAGAAGAGATTGACAGCTTAAACATACCCATAGTACATGAGGAAATTGAAGATGTAATAAAAAGCCTCCCAACTAAAAAAAGCCCAGGCCCAGATGGTTTCACATCAGAATTCTATTAAACATTTAAAGTGGTCTTACAACCATTACTACTCAAACTTTTCAGAAGGATACAGACAGAGGGAAATATCCCAAATTCCTTCTATGAAGCCAGCATCACTCTAATACCCAAACCAGGCAAAGACACAAACAAGAAAGAAAACTATAGACCCATATCATTAATGAACACAGATGCAAAAATTCTCAACAAAATACTTGCAAATCATGTACAGATTCACATCAAAAAGATCATCCATCATGACCAGGTTGGATTCATACCAGAGATTCACGGATGATTCAACATACAAAAATCAATAAATATCATAAAATACATAAATGGACTGAAAGACAAAAACCACATGATCTCAATTGATGCAGAAAAAGCTTTTGACAAAATCCAGCATCCCTTCATGCTTAAAGTCCTATAGGGAATTGGACTGGAGGAATCTTTCCTCAATGTAATCAAAGCCATATACAAGAAACCCACAGTCAACATCATCCTAAATGGAGAAAAGTTGGAAACATTCCCCTTAAAGGCAGGAACATGGCAAGGCTCTTGACTATCACCACTCCTCTTCAATAAAGTTCTTGAAATGCTTGCTAGGGCAATAAGGCGAGAAAGCGAAATAAAAGGAGTACTAATTAGAAAAGAGGAAGCAAAACTATCCCTTTTTGCAGATGATATGAAGTTTACCTAAGGGATGCTAAAAACTCCACCAGAAAACATTTAGCAAAAGCAGATGTGGGTGGGTGGCAGATGTGGACAGGTGGCAGATGTGGCTAGGTGGCCAATGTGACTGGGTGGCAGAGTATGGCAGACTATTGCCCCTGCTCCACTCATCCCTGCATGTCATAACTTAGCTCATAGAAAAAAGTAGGAATGTGGTACTTGTTCAGGAACTTTGAAGCTGATAAATTATACTAATTCCCAATGCAGTAAAGCTTCTTGGAGGATAGTGTGTCTCTAGAATGTTGGGTACAGCTTCCATCCTCTATTGGTAATCTCACAAGAGGTCAAAACTTTGGGGCCTTTGAGGACTTGAAAATGAACTCTTCATGAGGAACCAATCCTGCAGGGATAAGTTAACACACAGGCATGATCTGTACTGAACCCCAGAAATATGGAAACTTGGACCTACCTGATGAGTGCCATATCAGAACTGGTAAATCAAGCCCATGCAATAGAGCATGTCCCTGAACCAGTAGGAGCTACTAAATCTTTCCTGAGTATGCAGTATTACCTACACAGACTTACTTATGAAGGCACCCATTTTAGTATGCTTTCTGTAATCACTAACCCAACCAACTTGGGAAGGAAAGGATGTATTTCATGTGATAAATTATAGCCCATTGTTGAGGGAAGTCACGGCAGTAACTCAGGACAGGAACCTTGAGACAGGAAGTGATACAGAGACTATGCAGGGATACTGCTTACTGGCTTGCTTCCCTCTGGCTTGCACAGCTATTTTTCTTATACAGCCCAAGCTCACCTGCCCAGGGATGACACTACTAACAGTAGGCTGGGCCATCCTACACCAACCAGCAATCAAACAACCAGCCTCACAGACATACACACAGGGCAGTCTGATGGAAGAAATTTTAAATTGAGTTTCCCTCTTCCTAGGTGCCTATAGTATGTGTCAAATTGACAAAAACTAATGAGGACTGTACTACCCTCTGCTATTGCTATTGGTGAGTTCATAAAATACCTTTTAAAGATTTATTTTTCTTTTTTTCTTTGTGTGTGTGTGTGTGTGTGTGTGTGTGTGTGTGTGTCACAAGCAAGGACCCAGGGTCTAAAGAGAATTCAGGACACAGAATATTATAATGCAATATAATTTATTCATTCACCCTTAGGTCAATCACACACTTAGCAAACTGTCCTATTCCCTCGCCTTTCTCCCCTGTGACTTCACCTGGTCCTTAGGACATTTGTAGATGGTGTTCCAAGCAGGGGAGTCAGGAGGCCTGCTGATCAGATCTTCTGACTGTGTCTCACATAGTGGGGGTCTCTGTGGAGAGTATAAACACTGTTATTCTTCACTTTCCACTTTAAGTATTCTACAGCCAGGTGTGGTGTGCACCTGGTTATCAGCCTTGATGCTTCTGGTTATCATCCAACTAGCAACTGGTGCTTTCAGCTGAGTTTCCGGTAATCTGAGCACCTTTGGGTGTAGTGCATTTTCTGACTTAGCTAAAAGCTCCTCAAATTCACACATATTTTCTAATTTAATTATGCTCCTTACAGTAGTGTGTGTGTGTGTATGTGTGTGTGTGTGTGTGTGTGTGTGTGTGTGTGTGTGTTAGTATCTCCCTTATGTGTACAGTATACTGAGGGCTGGAGGAGGGCCTTGTATCCTTTCTATATTTCTTGTAACATTGTAATAGTTTTTGTTTGCAAATGTCTTTTGAAGGAAATTGGCTTGTCAGTATTTGAATGGGCACTTCTATGGAATTTGAGGTAGGTAATTCGGGGGCCTAATGGAGCCATGCTTCTGTCTCCCTGTACCTTAAAAACTGGCCTGCAGCATGGTCTACATAGTGAGTTTCAGGCCAGCTGTGGCTACAGGGAGGCCCTGTGTCAAAAAGACCAAAAAAGAAAGAAAGAAAGAAAGAAAATGGCCTGAAGACAAATTAAAAATTAATGGACTAATTTTTTGGCAGAGGAAATTTCAAGACAGTCTATGCGCCTTGGTTATTACTGATAAATTTCATGTATGTGTACAATGAAAAGGAACATGTGAAGCATAAATACAAAATATACAGTTTGTAGCGAAACGAAGCACTAAGAAACTTAATGTAGCACCCAAGGTATGTCCTGGAAGAGTGGCTATCCCTATTAAGCAAATTACCAACAGTAAGGAGAGGCCTCTGGAACCACAGGTAAAAGGTGGAAGAAGTGCCCTTAAGGGCAAGACAACACTCAACTGATTAAAATTGTGAATGGGTTCTGTTTCTAGAAAAATCGCAAAGGAGAAAAGCAGCTACAAACATGATCTAAGGAGACCACGGTCTGCAAGGAGCTGGTTGCCAAACTTGACAGTTAATCACTGGCCTTACTAGCAATGAAAAATGCAAAAGTGAGGGGTCATCAATTATTTTCCTTGGTTTCCCTGCTGAAGCCAGGCAGGGTATGGCAGGGGAATCCTGGGGAGTAAAAGGCCCTGTTAGGTCAAGAGGTCCCAGAAGTGCTGCAAACAGGAAGTGGAACCAGCCCAGGAGCATTGTCTATGTTGTAGGCAGCAAAGCCATGGGGGAGCAGTTACAGGATTTGGTGTATTACCTGCTGGTTTTTAGTCTTGCTTTGACCCCATATTTCTTCACTATGCCTCCATTATTCCCATCTGGAATAGAAATCTGTGTTCTGTTGGAAGTATGTAATTTACTTTTTAAAATTTTTACTGGGTTTTACAACTAAGAGCTTGCCTCAGAAGAGACTCTGGACTTTTACATAATGATGAAGCTGTTAATGACTATGGGAACCTTTAAAGTTAGACTAAATGCCTTTTGAATTATGATATGGTTATGGGCATATGCAGGCTAGGGAGTGTAATGTAATGGTTTGAATAAGAACTATCCCCCATGGGCTTCAATTATTTGAATGCTTGGTCAGTTGGTGGTAGTTTGGAGAGGGTCACAGAAATTTTAGGAGGTTTGGCCTTGCTAGAGGAAGCGTGGCATTAGGGATGGGCTTTGAGAGTTCATATCTTCAGCCCACTTCCAGTTTCTCTGTTTCCTGCTCATTTTTGAAGAACTGAGAGCTTAACTTTCTGCCTCCAGCCATGTCTCATCCACGATGATAGACTTTTCTTCCTCTGGAACTTTAAAGCCAATAAAATCTTCCTTCTTTAAGTTACCTTGGTCATGGCATTTTATCATAACAATATAAAAGTAGTACAGTTCTACAATAAACAGGGTCACTTTGGGTATGCCATTGCTGTTGTAGGTATCATATTTATTATATGGTGTAGCTATTTTTAGTTTTTTGAATTACCTCCATACTATTCTCCACAACGGCTAAACTAGCTTGCATTCTCACTAACAGTGTACTGAGACTGGAGAAAACTCCCAGAAATCCTACATCTTGGACTGGACTTCCTGCAGGGCTGATCAACTAGTTAGCACTTCAATGACTGACAAGTTTGGAATGCTGCAAGTCCAGAGCTCACCTAAGGCCTTGTTTAGCCATAAATAGCCACCCATTGCCTATTTCTGTCTTAACATTTTTTGTGACTGACAAAATTTATTAACTTAACAAAAGAAACAGTTCCCCACCAATTATAAGGCCAAGAATGTTATCAGATATCATCTGAGACCTATAGTAGAAGTCCCCCTACACACTATTACCTGTCTACTGAATGTATCCATCAATCTATTTTAAAAGTGTCTTGATTTATGTTTTCTTTGTTCTGTTACTATAAAACCATAATACAATTGTTACCACACAGGAACATGGAATTGGGGGTAACCTGAATCTATATTCCCAGGCCATGGTCACTCATATATGGCTGCAGAATAAACTATCTCTTATCCCCTTTGAGGTGAGAGTTATGATTTTTTGTTGACAGTATAGAAGTTTCTTTTACTCCATATCTTGGCCAGGGACTAAATTATAATTGTCATTCTAATTGGGGTGAGAAGATATGTCATTTTAGCTTTTAAAAACATATGTTTTATGTTTTGGGGCTGGAGGGATGGCCTAGCGGTTAAGAGTGACGACCGCTCTTGCAGAGGACCCGGGTTCGATCCCCAGCACCCACATGGCGGCTAAGAACCGTCTGTGACTCCGGTTCCAGGAGAACTCCAGTTCCAGGGGAATCCGAGACCGTCTTCTGACCTCCGCGGCATCGCACGACACGGGTGCGCAGACCTGCATGCAGACAATACATTCATACACATAAAAATAAATAAATAAATAAAAATTAAAAAAAAATTTAAAAACATATGTTTTGATTTATTCTTTGAGAATGTCATAAACCGATACAATTTATTTTAGTCATATACAATACCCACTTCCTCTCTTTATCTCCTTTCAGATCTCCCCTAAAATATCCCTTCTCCTAACTTCATGTCCCCATTTTAACCCACTGATTTCAATTAGTGCTGCACATATATTATAAGTGTAGGGCCTCCACAGGGGCATGAGCCTGACAAAAACCTAACTGGCCCTCTCCCAGCAGCCATCAGCTGCCAATAGCTCCTATACTATCCAGGAGTTTCATGAACTACTATCATCTTCATTCAGAAATTTTGCCTTGTCTGATATTTTAAGAGCAATTATAGCTACTGTGAGTTTATGAGTGCAACTGGCCTGTTAAGTCCAGAAGACAGAATTTCACAGCATTCTTCCTCATCCTCTAGTTCTTAGATCATTCTACTTCTTCTTCCAGGATGTTTCCTGAGCCTTATAGTAAGGGTTATGACATATATATATATATATTTACTATCATCTATTTTATCATCTATGAGTAATCTGTTAACTACTACCCACCACAAATAGAAGCTCCTCTAATGAAGTTTGGAGGCTACAGGTAACTCCTGTTTGTAGTAAATGTAGTAAATACAAATGCAGTAATAATATCATATCATATATAAATAATATATACATATATATATAACATATTATATACATATTATATATATAATATATATTTATATATTTAATATGCATACCCTGTCCTCCAGCCCATGGATCTCTTGGCCTAGTTTATGTATCAGGAATGATTACACCTACATGTCAGGACCTTAAATTCAAGCCACAAACATGATTGGTTACTCCCATACTATTTGTGCCATTATTGCACAAATGGGCATATCTTGTCAGGCTGGTTGTTATTGTAGTTCACGGAGTTTACAGCTAAGTCAGACTGTTGATTTTTTTCCAGCCAGCAGCCTGATAGCATTCGGTGACATTAAATGCTAGTCAGTGAAGAAGAAGCTTCTAGGTCAGTACCAGCTTGATTTCTCTATGTCCTATGACCCAATTATATAATGTCCTTAGCAATAGGGCCTTACCATCAAGTTCTGTTAACTAACCAGTAGCATTGGACATAGTCTGCATAGTTTTGGGATCCTATGGGACCTCTCAAACCACCAACATATGTGGAGGTATCCTACACCTGGCCCTGGGCCTTTTGTTTGATATATTATCCCTCAAGTAACATAATTCTATTCAATCTCTCTCTCTCTCTCTCTCTCTCTCCTTCTCTGCTCTTCAGTTTTGGGATCCTATGGGACCTCTCAAACCACCAACATATGTGGAGGTATCCTACAACTGGCCCTGGGCCTTTTTGGTTTGAATATATTATCCTCAAGTAAACATAATTCCTATTAAATCTCCTCGTCTCTCTCTCTCTCTCTCTCTCTCTCTCTCTCTCTCTCTCACACACACACATACACATCACACACATATATATGAACTTCCAACTTATTTCCACAAAGGCTGAACTGATTTTCATTCCCACTCATGGTGCTTAAGAATTACTTTTTCCCACATCCTCATCAATGGTTGTTTTTTGTTTTATTAATATTAGCCATTTTGACTTGGGTAAGATAAAATCTCAAAGTACACCTACTTTAACATGATAGTTAAAGATGTAAAATACTTAAAAAATTTTAGCTATTTTTATTTCTTCTCTTGAGAATTCTCTGTTAAATTCTATTACTAATTTCTTTACTGTTTTATTTCCCTGATGTTTAATTTTCCAGTACCATTTCTTAAAGATGCTGTCTTTTTTCTAATGTATATTTATGGCATTTTTGTCAATGATCAGGTAGGTGTAGTTGGGTGGAGTTTTATCTGGGCCCTCTATTCTATCCCATTGTTCTATGTGTCTGTTTTTGTGCCAATATCATGCTGTTTTTTATTTGAAATCAGATACAATGATAATTCCCACAGTACTTTTTGTTCAGGGTTACTTTGGCTATCCTTGGACTTTTCTGTCTCCATATGAATAATGAAAGTTTTTTTTCTATTTCTTTTTTTAAATTTTTTAAATTAATTTTATTTATTTCTGTATGTGTAGGCATGTACTGTCTGCATGCAGGTCTGAGCACCCGTATCGTGCAATGCCGCGGAGGTCAAAAGAGGGCGTCAGATTCCCCTGGAACTGGAGTTCTCCTGGAATTGGAGTTTCAGATGGTTTTCGGCCGCCATGTGGGTGCTGGGGATCGAACCCGGGTCCTCTGTAAGAGCGGTCGGCGCTCATAGCCAATAGGCCATCTCTCCAGCCCTTTTTCTATTCTATGAAGAAAATTCTTCATATTTTTACTGGGATTTCATAGAATCCATATATTGCTTTTGGAATGATACCCATTTTCACAAAATTGATTTTTCCTATCCATGAGCATGAAATTTCTTTCCATGTTCTAGTTTCTTCCTTTGTTTGATTCTTTGGTGTCTTACTATTTTCATTGTAGATGTTTTTCATTTCATAGGTTAGGTATATTCCCAGGTATATTACTTGTACAGCTATCGTGAATTGAATTGCTTCCATGATTTCTTTTTCATTATGTCTGTCATTGCTATAAAAAAGGCTACTAATTTTTGTGTTAATTCTGTATTCTGAAAAGTTGATGTATGTGTTATCAGCTCTATGTGTTTGGGGATAGTCTTTAAGGCCTCTAATTTATAGAATAATATCATCTGCAAATGAGATACTTTGAGTTATTTTCCTGTTCATATCCCTTTTGTTTCTCTTTTTTTATTGCTCTAGCTAAGACTTCAAGCACTATATCTAGTGAGTGGAGAGTGGACCCCCTTGTTTTATTCTTGATCTTTGTCTGAACACTTAAGTTTTTGAGCATTTAGTATAATGTTGGCTAAATTTTTATAATTTATAGTGTTTTATGCTGAAATAAGGTTCCCCATCCCATCTGAGATCTCCTGAGCCCAGCGGAAGGAAGAGGGGGAGACAGGTAGGAACTGGGTGCCTTGGCGAGCTGATTGTTGATCCTTTGGTCCTGCTGTCTTTGGTTTGATTGGCCTTTGTGGCTGTGAGGTTGGAGTTATCCTCCCAGCTGGGATTAAAGGTGTGGTCTTTGGCTTGATTGGATCTAGTGGCTGTGGGGGCGGAGTTATCCTCCCAGCCGGTATTAAAGGCACGCTTGTGTGACTCTTGAGATTTGAGATCTCCTGAGCCCAGCGGCAGGA
>VZQC01007315.1:21356-60854 GCA_009823505.1 Rhizomys pruinosus
GTGCTGAGTAGAAAGTGTATTCTTTGGTATTAAGGATGGAATGTCGGTAGAGGGTCTATGAGGTTCCATTTGTGTATCATATCTTCAGTTCAGATGTCTCTCTGTTATTTTTGTCCTATGTGACACTATCCAAAGGGCTCAGTGTGGTTTATTGAAATCTCCCACCTATGAGTGTACTGGAGGTTAATCTGTGACTTTGTAGGTCCTGCGGATTATCTTTTAAAGTTTGGTGCACCGAGAATTTGGGGCAATATAATCATTCCATAATGTGAATCTTCTTGGTGGATTGTTCCTTGGATGAAAATGTAATGGGCCTTCTTTGTCTCTTTCTGATTCTTTTTTTCTTTTACTTTGAAGTCTTTTATCCGATATCAAATAAGCACACACCTGCTTTCTTTTTGTCTTTTGTTGATTTTTCTTTCTCTCTTTTTTTTTTACTTTAAGGTGGTGCCGTATGTCTGAATGGGTAAGATGTTCGTATCTTTTTGTAACAGCATATCGATGGATTCTGTTTCCTAATCCAGTCTCCCTATCTTTTGTCATATGTCTTTTGATTGGGGAATTTGTCCATTAATACTTAATAGAGTTATGACTGAGTTATGAGTTGTTGTCGTCTTTTGTCTTATTATCCCACCTGCGGTTGTTTGATTTAGGCTTTTCTTCTTCTGCTAATTTGCTTTATTGATTCTACTTTGGTGCTGGGATTGGTTTGCTCATTCTGTCTTGTCTTTTGAACTTTGTCTTCAATTCTTCTATGAAGGGTTGGTTTTCCGGACATATTCTTTCAGTGCCTTATGTTCTGCGAAGATTTCCTCGTCTATTCCATTCTGTGATTGCACATTTTTGCTGGAGTATAGTAACCTGGGTTGGCATCTATGTCATGTAACACTGGGAATGCTTGCTCCAGGTTCTTCTTGCTTTTATGTTTTGCGTGAGAAGTCGTCAGTTGAATGTCTGAGTGGTTCTAGCCATATGTCAACTGTTGTCCTTTTTTCTCTTGTTGCTTTATAGGATTTTGTACTTTGTTTTGTGGTGTCTAGCCATTTTTTATACATATGAGATGTGTGGGAGGAGAATTTCCTTTCTGTCTTGTCTAGTTTGAGTTTTTATTTGCTCTGTGTATTGGTAATGGTTTTGTCATTTTTTAGTTTGGGGACACGTTTTTCTTATTTGTTTTGAAGATCTGATACAAAACCCTTCTCTGGATTCTTCATCCTTCCTCTATTCTAATGAGTGGCGAGGTTGTGATTTTTAGTAAGTGTCCCAGCCCTGGTTGTTCTCATTTTTGTGTATTAATTATTTCTTTTTTTTTTTTTTTTTTTCAATTTATTGAGTTTTATTGTTTGTTTATCTTTCAGTCTGATTTTTTTTCTGCTTCTCTCATTCTGCTTTTCTGAGGCTTTTTTCATTCCTTCTCTTGAATGGATGAGTGTTTGTTTCCTTTTCATTTCTCTTCTGCTTATTTCTTAGTGTTTCATTTCTTTTTTGACTTCTATCTCTTTTGTAGCTCTCTTGTTCGTTTGTGTTGGTTTCTTTTCTTTTAGTACATGGGATTTTTAAGTGTTTCTACTTCTTCTGCGGACGCTTGTCATACTCTCTCTCCTCTCTCTCTCTCTCTCTCTTCTCTCTCTTCCTCTGTTACTCTTGCTTTCTCCTTTTCTCTAGATCTTTAATTATGTCTTTATGATCTTGTAGCGTTCTTTAACTATGTTCCCCATAGTTGCTGTTCTGCATGCTCTTGTCCTGGGGCATTCCCAGAGAGCGACTCCCACTTGCAGCGAGTATTCATAGGGTTGGTAAAGTTTGGCATGGATTATTCCTGCCCCTTTCCAGTGTTAGTTTCTTCTTTGTGATCCTGCATATGTGCTCTCTTGCCTGTATTCGCCATCGTGAGTCCTAATAAGCCTTCTTCACTGTGTTGAAGGCTTGCTTGCTTAGCCTACTTCAGATGTTCTTCGTAAATCTCAGTTGGCAGGGTGGGGGGCCTCTTTAGCCCATGCCCCAGCATCAACATCACTAATCATTAAGGAAATGCAAATGAAAACCACTTTAAGATATCATCTTACTCCAATAAGACTGGCTAGGATCAAGAAAACAAATGATACCAAGTGCTGGAGAGGTTGTGGGGAAAGGGGAACACTCATCCACTGCTGGTGGGAATGTAAACTCGTACAGCCACTATGGAAAGCAGTGTGGAGAACCCTTGGAAGACTTGGAATGAACTTGCCACCCGACCCAGCCATACCACTCCTGGGCATGTACCCTCAAGACTTACGCCACCACAGAGATACATGCACGGCCATGTTTATTGCAGCTCTCTTCACAATAGCAAGGAGCTGGAACCAACCTAAATGCCCCTCAACTGACGAGTGGATAGAGAAAATGTGGTACATCTACACAATGGAATTCTATGCAGCAGTAAAGAAAGACGACATCATGAGCTTTGCAGGAAAATGGCTGGAGCTAGAGGACATCATGCTGAGTGAAGTAACACAGTCCCAGAAAAACAAACGATGCATGGTATCACTCATCTGTGGATGCTAGTGCCAATTACCCAGTTGTAAGTATTTCTTGTGTAGGGCCCCCTGAGCTTTTGTACAAAGCAGTTGGGCGCAATGCATTTTGGAAACAACAACAACAACAACAACAACAACAACAACAACAACAGAAAAGACTGCATCAAAGAACTGACCGAAACAGTGAACTTCTGCTCAAAACAGTCAACTTCCCCATGGACAATATTGAGAAAGACTAAGAGATGAAAAGCATATTTGGCAGAATTCATGAGCTCTGGCGGGGTGGAGGAATGGGCAGGAACATGGGTCTAGATTTGTTAAAAATAAATTAAAAAAATTATTAAAAAACAAAGAAAAAAAAAGGTTCCCCATCCCTATCCTCTCCATGACTTTTATCATGAAAGGATTTTGAAGTTTTCAAAGGCCTTTTATAGATCTAATGAGATGATGATTTCTAGGTCTATTAATTTCTATTTCTTTAGTGAGATGTGATTTCTGTTTTTGAGAATATTTATGTAAAGGATAAGATATATTGATTCACACATATTACATCATCCTTTCATCCCTGAAGTGCAGCTCAGCTGATCATGATGCATAGTCTCTTGATATGTTCTTGAATTTAGTTTGCCAATATTTTATTGAAAATTATTGTATCCATGTTCGTCTTGGAAATTTTCTGCATCATTTATTGAAAATACTGTGTTTTCCCCAATGTATATTTTTTGCTTCTTTGTCAAGAATCATGCAGCTATAGTTCTGTGGACTAATACATATGTTCTGTACTTAATACTATCGATCTATGCGTCTTTTTTGGGGGGGTATTTTTGAGTCCCAGCTGGCCTGGAGCTCACTCTGTAGATCATGCTGGCCTTGCACTCACAAAGATCTGCCTGCCTCTGCCTCCTGAGTCCTGGGATTAAAGGCATGTGCCACCATGCCCAGCTATGGGTCTATTTTTGAACCAGTACCATGTCTCTTTAATACTATGGCTCTGTTGTATAATTTGAAATGAGGTATGATGATACATCATCCCAACAGTATTCCTTTTGTTCAAATTTGCTTTGCCTTTTCTTTGTTTTTGTGATTCTTCCTAAATGTTAAACCAATTAAAAGTAATTGTCTTGTGCATTAAGTAAGTTGTTCTTCTCAGGGGATGTTGAGGTGTATGTAATAATTTCTCGAGCAGACATATTGCCTTGGTTATTCATATTATTTGTGGTTTTGCTATGGGACGTAGGCATATGGTGTTAGGCTGTTGTTGGTGTTTATTTCTTCGTATGGATATCTGGTCTCACCTTTGTTGAGGGGGTTTTTGACTCTTTGTGTTACCTCAAGTTGTCAGGTTGTAGATTAGTCGAATGATGCTTGGTGTTTTGTCTTAAGGTAACTCTGTGTTGATGTAGAAATTGGGTGTCAGACATGTTCCCTGCACTGTTGGTGATATGCACAGTTTAGCCTAGGAGAAAATATTCTGTAGGTTTGGGAGATTCTCACTGCCAATCTTCAGAAGTCTGTTTAGGTCTCACACAGTTCTATGAGTAGACCATGGATGGCAGGGGCTGGGGCTGAGGGTCACAGGGGGCTGCCCATGTGTATTAGTGGGAGCAGTGTGGAGGGAGAGGTCACTGTCTAGGCTCAAGGTAGGTCTGTGGGGCTGCATTATTTACTTATGGGTCGGGGTTCATGAGCCATGCATATAGTTCTGGTGGTGGTACAGAGGGAGTAGTCAGTGTCTGCACCCATGAATGGGCTCTTGGCTATATTTCCATCTGGGATTTAGTGTCCATGTTCACAGGAGCCACACACATGTTTGTGGTGGCAACATGGCAGAAGGGCTTAAGTGCTTGGGTTGGGGCTTTGGAATGGAGCCTGTGTTTAGGATTCAGGTGGAGTTGTACATGCAGTGCCCGGGTTACTGGTGCAGAAGGAGAGATCATCATCAGGGCTTGGGATGAGGTTATGGGCTGCCTGTCTTCCAATGGGTTGGAGCTCCTGAAGAGCCACACATATGATTTTATCAACGGTGTAGAAGGAGGGGTCTGTCTAGGCCTGATTGGGGTTCTCATGCTGTATATATACCTGGGGTTTGTGAGAAGCCATTCAAATAGTTTGGAGGTAGTATGAAGGGAGGGGTCACAGTCTGGACTCAGGGCAGGGCTCTGGAGTTGAACATCTACTTGTGGTTGGGTGTTTGGGTGGAGTTTCAAGTGTGGTCTCACAGGGGAAGGGGTCATTCTGTGAGCTCAGATTTGTTCTCTGGGGGGATGTATCTACATGGTATTTGGGTTTCTGACTTTTTTACCTTTTGGTCTTTTTGAGACAGGGCCTCCCTGTAGCCCCAGCTGTCCTAGAACTCACTATGTAGACCAGGCTGACCTTGAACTCACAAAGATCCATGTGTCTCTGCCACCCCAGTGCTGGGATTAAAGGTGTGAAGTAATGCAAGAGGCCCTGGTGACAGCAAAGAGAGAGGAGTTGATGTCTGGGATCAGAACAGGGTTTGAGGGTTGCATATTTACTAGTTATTTGGGGTTTGGGTTTCAGGTGAAGTTTTGTACATGGTTCCTAAGTCAGCAGTGTGGCAAGAGGGGGAGGAATCATTATTTGTTCTTAAGATCAAACTATCGTACAGGCTTATTTTCTGTTCTAGTTTGCTTTCCTGTTGCTGTTATAAAAGAGTGACCAAAAACAACTTGGTGAGGAAAGAATATTCAGCAATAGTTAGTCATGAAGTGAAGCCAAGGCAAAAACAGGGCAGAAACCTGGCGGCAGGAACAGAAACAGAGACCATAGAGGAACACTGCTTACCAGCTTATTTTTCCTCCTAATTTAGTTACACTTATTATATGTCCCAGGCCCACCTGCCCAGATGTGGCATCACAAACATTGGGCTGGGAATTCCTACTTCAATAAATAATCACGAAAAAATGCCCACAAACCAACCTGGTGGAAGAAATTCCTTAGTCGATGAGCCCTTTTCCCAGGTGTGTCAAGTAGACAACCAAGATTAACTATTCCAAATCTACCTTTTGTCAACTTGCCAAACAAATACATATTAAATGAGAACATTTTCTTTTCCCAAGATATCATGTTAATATCACAATATAAAACAACATCCAACTTTAAAAGTCACTCACTTTTAAACATTCAACATCCTAAAAATTCAAGATGTCTTTAGAAGTCCAAATTCTCAGGACTGTAGGGATGGATCAGTGGTTAAGAGCACCAACTGCTCTTCCAGAGGACCTGGGTTGGAGTCTTGGCACCCACATAGTGTCTATCAATCATTTGTAACTACAGTTCCAGGGGATCTGACATTCTCTTCTGACATTGCATGACACAGGTGCACTTATACACATGAAGGCAATACATTCATACACAAAATAAAAAATGAAAAAACCCTAAAATCTCTTATCACTGCTTTCCTGTAAAATCTGAAAAAAAATTACGTACTTTATTGTCCAAAGAAACAAGAACCAGGTCACATTCACAATGAAGTCAAAGCAAACACAAAATCCAACAGTGTTAACAGCTCAGTGTCAGCTGGGCATGGTGGTGCATGCCTTTAATTCTAGCACTTGGGAGGCAGAGGCAGGCAGATCTTTGTGAGTTCAACGCCAGCCTGGTCTACAGAGCGAGTTCCAGGACAGCAGGGGCTACCCTGTCTCAAAAAGACAAAAAAATAAAAATAAAAACAAAAATAAAAAAAAAAAAAAAAAAAAAAAAAAAGCTCAAAGCTCAGTGTCTAATCTGAGACTCACTCGTGATCATCTGGGCTCCCAGGTGCTTGGGCTGTCCCACTTCTTCAGTTATCCATCTGAAACATACAGAGTTTTTCTCATAACCTACCTTTACTTCTGCTGCTCTCCTTGGTGAATATCACAGATCCACCTCTTTATTACCTGCTGAATAGAGACAACAGATTCTTTTTTGTAATTAATTGATGTTTTGTGAGGCTGGAGAGATGGCCTAGTGGTTAAGAGTGCCGACCGCTCTTACAGAGGACTCGGGTTCGATCCCCAGCACCCACACGGCAGCCGAAAACCATCTGAAACTCCAATTCCAGGCGAACTCCAGTTCCAGGGTAATCCGACACCCTTTTCCGACCTCCGCAACATTGCACAACACGGGTGCACAAACCTGCATGCAGACAGTACATTCATACACATACAGAAATAAATAAAAAAATAAAAAAATGTTTTGTGTATTTCATACATCATTTTTCATTTCTGTTCAGACATATTCCCATTTCCCTTTACCCCACGCCATCTCATTCTGGATCATGCATTCTGCCATAACTGCCCTGCATCTTTCTCTTAGTATTTTTTTTTTTTTATGCTTAGGAATTCACATTTTCCTCTGTTAATTTCATATTACTCTAAAATATGGATACATACTCTCCACCCATATGCAGTAATTACAGAGTCTGAACATAATTGATGGGTAGATTCTAGAGCCCGTTGAGAGGTTCACATTATAACAACATAGTTGCTTTCAGATAAACAAAAATATAACCATAATGTCGTTCAGCTTGCATTTTGTCTGGGGTATTTGGTGTTAGCATCCACAAATGAGGGAAACCATTCTCTATTTGTTGTTCTGGAACTGTGTTACTTCACTCAGCATAATGTCTTCTACCACCATCCATTTACCTGCAAAGTTCATAATGCCAATTTTCTTTACTGCTGAATAGTACTCCATTGCGTAGATGGACCACATTTTTGTCATCCACTAATCTGTTGAGGGGCATTTGGGCTGGTTACAGCTCTTTGCTATTGTGAAGAGAGCTGCAATAAACATGGATGTGCATGTATCTTTGAGGTAGGATGAGTCTTTGGGGTATATACCCAGGAGTGGTATGACTGGGTCAGGTGGTAAGCTCATTCCTAGTCTTTAAAGGGCTCTCCACACTGCTTTCCATAGTGGTTGTACAAGTTTACATTCCGACCAGCAGTGGATGAGTGTTCCTCTTTCCCCACACCCCCTACAGCACCTGTTGTCTTTTGTTTTCTTGATCTTAGCTAGCTGTACTGGAGTGAGATGATATCTGAAAGTGGTTTTAATTTGCATTTCCTAAATTATTAATGATGTTGAACACTTTTTAAGATGTTTCTCAGGCATCTTTACTTCCTCACTGATGAAGACTCTGTTCAGCTCTTTACTCCATCTTTTGAGTAGGTCATTTGTCTTCTTTGTTTTTTGAGTAGTTTATATATTCTTGATGTTAACGCTCTGTCAGATGTGTCATGTGTAAAGGTTTCCTCCCACTCTGTCTCTGTGGGATTTTCTTCACCTCCTTGATTGTTTCTTTCACTGTACAGAAGCTTTTGAGTTTTATGAGGTCCCATTTGTCAACTGTTGACCTTACTTCCTGTGTGGCTGCTGTCTGATTTAGAAAGTCTTTTCCTACACCTATGTCTTTAGGTTGTTGCCAACTTTTTCTTTTATCACCTTCAGGGTTTCAGGCTTCACATTGAGATCTTTGATCCATTTGGAGTTTTTTTTTTTTTTTTTTTCTTGTACAGGGTGAGAGGTAGGGCTTTAAATTTGTCCTCCTACAGATGATCCAATTTTGCCAGCACCATTTGCTGAAGATGCTAGCCTTCCTCCGTTGAATGTTTTTTTGCCCCTTTGTCAAATATGAGGTGGTTAAAATTGTATGAGCTCAAATTTGGATCTTGAATTTTGTTCCATTGGTCGACTGGCCAGTTTTTGTGCCAGTACCAGGCTGTCTTTATGACTATGGCCCTGTAATATAGTTTGAAGTCTGGTAGGGCAATCCCCCCCTGTATTGCATTTTTCACTCAGGGTTGCTTTAGCTATTTGGGGTCTTTGTTTTAGCATATGAGTTTAATGATTTTTTTCCAAGTTCATGAAGAAGCTCATAGGGATTTTGATTGGGATTGCATTGACTCTGTATATCAGTTTGGGTAAAATGGACATTTTTACTATATTAATTTTCCCAATCTGTGAGCATGGGAGGAGACCACAGATTCTTAATTAAAATTATCACATGAATAACCATGACAAGATCTTTGAGGGATTCTCAAACTCCACTCGTAAACTTTACAAGCCTTTAACATTGTCTTCCATGTTTCCATTAAGCTCTTTGCTAAATATCTTTGCCAACCCAAAGTTGCAAATGCTTCCACTATCCTCTTACAGAACAAGTTGATCACAACCATCACAATAAGACCTCACCCCTGGTACCAATTACTCCCCTAGTTTTCTTTATGCTTCTGTGATAAACACCATAACTAAAAGTAACTTGGGAGGAATGTATTTATTTCAGTTTAAATGTTCCCAACCAAGCCAGGTGCGGTGGCACACACCTTTAATCCCAGTACAAGGGGAAGCAAATACAGGTGAATCTCTATGAGTATGAGGCTATCCTGGATTACATAGTGATTTCCAGGCCAGCCAGTGTTACATAGTGAGACCCTATCTCGAAATAATCAACCAACCAACAACCAAAAAACTTCCACCAAACCAAAGTTACCATCCAACATCATGGCAAACAAGGGCAGGAGTGCAGGGAATGAAGCTGGGGCAGAAAATGAAAAACAGACCATGGAATAACACTGCAAACTGGCTCACTCCTAGCTGCCTTTTGCATGCAGCTCAGGCCCATTTTTCCAAGGATTGTACCACACTCAATGGACTGCACTCTACTTCTTCAACTAATAGTCAAGAAGATGTCTTGCAGATATGTCCACAGGCCAATCTGATGGTTGCAATTCCTCAGTTGAGATTCCCTTTTCCCAGATGTCTGAAGTTGACAACTGCAGCTAATGATAGAGAATTTTCACCAATCCACTACCAAAGAAAGTGTGTTGAGTATACAGAAAATGTTGAGGATAGATTTAAGACCCATCACAAGCTAAGTTCTCTCCAGAACTATAGAAATAAAATTCACCAGGGCCTTCTGAACCGCTTGATTTTGCTCCAAAGTCTCTAATGTATTTCTTTTCACGTAGAGCAGGAGAATGTACACGGTAGTAATAATTAATGAATAATATGTTATATCCTTGGTTGTCATGGAAATGCAGATTAAAACCATTTTAAGAATCCATCTCCTCCTAGTCCTAATGGCCGTTATCAAGCAGACAATTGAAAATAAATGCTGACGTGGATGTGAGTTAATGCACACTTTTGTGCACTGTTGGTGGGAGTTGTAGCTTGTGCAGATATTTTGGGAATTAGTCTGGAGTTTTCTGAAAAATATAGAAAATAGAACTACCATATGATCCGGCTATACAACCTCTAGACACATACTAAAAGGACTTTATACCCTACTATGGAGAAGGCAGCATAGTTATGTTCATTTCTGTTCTACTCACAGTAGGTAGAAAATGGAATTAACTTAGATTTTAATTAACTGATTGATGCATAATGAAAATGTACATATACATAATGGCATCATACATAGCTGTGAAAAAACTCTGTCATGAAATTTGCAGGTAACTTGACAGAAATGGAAAAATTTATACAGAATAAGGATGCCAGGTCCTCAAAGACAGACACTACATGTTCTCTCTCATTTGTGGGCGTTTGCTTCAAATCTCTTATTTTATACTTTTAACTTGAAGGGAATTAGAAACCAATATGCATACTAAGGAAGGGGAGATAGCAAAACATAAGTAAAATGAAAATAGAAATATTCAATATCAGGGATATAAAGGTCCAAATGTAGAGGGTGTGGGAGATGAGAGAATAAAGAGATAGAGCAATGATTAATAAAAAAAAGAGTATGTGAAAAAGCTGTATGGAAACTTATTGACATATACCTAACTAAGAATAGAGAGGAGCTCACAGAACACAGATGAAATTAAAGAACAGGGTATGTATGTGTATGAACACTCCAGGTTACAAGTTTAAGTGGGGATGGGTGTATGAGGTAGAGCAGGGGTAGGGGGTGGGGGGTATTTGATGGGATAACCAAAAGTAAACATATATAAAGAAGTCTCTTGGAAATCTGCTAGTTTGTAAGCTAATTACAATATAATACAAGACGGGGTTTGACCAAAGGTAGCTTATATGAGTGGACAATACTGTTCCCAAAATACTTTAGAGAAAAATTTAGTGCTAATTTGAGAGATATCCCTAGAAATATTTAGCTCAGCCATACCATGAGTTGCCCAAAACTACACAGATTATTACTATTGCTCTTGGTTATTCATCACAATTAGTTTATAAGTACCTATTGCTAAAGACAGTAACCACTTTGGTTTCAGGACATTAAGAAATTGACCACAAGCTCATGAAGAAACTATATCTCTGCTGTATAAAACTTTGTAGTGTTAGAAGTTGCTATGCAGTGTGTTGGGAGAGGAAAGACATCAATGCTCTTCCCCTGGACTGAACCCTGCATACTATACTTACCTTACAGGCAAGTTGTGTCCACTGCTGCAATAATGGCATGACAGTAATGGGAGTAGGCAACTACTTCCTAATTATGTTTGGGTATTGATCTATAGTAATGATTTCAGTTCTGGTCCAGGAAACCTTGTCAAAAGCTACCCATGTTTGGGGAAAGCACAAGCCCGAAGTGGGAACTCACTAACGTTGTTTCACTACATAGTCATGTTGTCAAAAGACATACTTTTTCTTTTTTTTTTTTTTTTCTTTTGGTCTTTTTGAGGCAAGGTCTCCCTTTAGTCCCAGCTGGCCTGGACCTCACTGTGTAGACCAGGCTGGCCTTGAACTCACAGAGATCTGCCTGCCTCTGCCTCCCAAGTGCTGGGATTAAAGGCATGCACCACCATGCCTGGCCAAATGACATTCTTAATACTTGTACTTATATCCATAGTTTTGTGCTGCTTTTGACCTTAGTCAGAGAAGTTTCTCTTTGTAGTGAATACTGATGAATACAAAGTCTTATAATTGATCAAAATGGCAAGAATCAATAAATGTGAGTTCTCAGTCATAGATGGGGGATGTGCTGGGATTCAAAGCTTGTGTCACCATGACAGGCTTAGCATTAAGTTTAATAGCCATGGATATATTTGTACTTTTATAGTTTCTTCCTCTGGATCTCTCATGGAACTCTGCTCTCAAAATGGACCTCACCCAAAGTTTTATTTAATCCATTTCTCCAGCATTAATTATAGCAGTACAAGCTTGTATCCATCCTTATTTTATTAGAGAATCTAGCCCTTTGGTCTTTGGGCCTAAAATATCTCATATATACATTGCCATGCAAACTCCTCAATTATTCTTACTGTCTTCAGTGAGGGCATCACATGAATATGCTGCTTCTAGCCCTTTGATATAGTAATTTAAGAACACCCACATTCATTCACTCTCTTAGGCAAAGTGAGGTCCCAAGAGATCAAGCTTAGGTGCCCAGGTCACAAGAACAGGTGACTCAGTGAGCTTGTTTGCATTTGGGTACAAGCTTGAGTAAATGCCATTAATCCAGAAGTCTGTAAGCATGCCTCCTGCTTGAAACTCCAGTTTATATTCTCTTGTCACATAGGCTAGAGAACCCTGTGACCTCTATGCCTGGCTTTCAGTCATATAGGAAGAAATTCTAACCCACCAATGCCAGAATGGGTCTGGGATGATGATGACTGTTTTTAAACACTGTAAGAAACTGTGACCTGGTGCTCAGGTTTTGAATATTTGCAACCCCCCCAAGCCCATGTAGCATGAATAAGGATTTTCTGATTCTCCACTCTATATTTGGTGTTTTTTGGCCTGGTGAGTTTCCATAACAATTTGGTCCCCAGACCAGGAACCCTGCTGTGTCTTAGACAAGGTAGCCCCTTGAAGCCACTGCTTGTGCTATGGGACATGGCTGTGACTATGCATGACTCCAGAACAAAGGGAAGTAACAAACTGACTGGTTCTTTGGGTTCAAAGCCTCATTGGCCACAGCATGTGCCATCAGCATTCATTCAATCTAGAGGACGTGTGTATAGCTCCATGGTCATTGCGATTAAGGAGTAGTTCCATGGAGATTGCCATTTGAGTTTTGGTGGCCCTCTTCAGAAAGATCTTGACATTCAGCCTCATACAATCCCACCAAATTCCAAGGGGTGCTTAAAATCTCCTTGAGTAGAATAGTCAAGCAGATGAAACCTTTTCTGTCCAGGGCGCTGCATACTCCAGAGGTCTTTGTCTTTGGTTTTTGGCACTGAAACAATGGGAGGCACACCAGGAGATATTCCAAGAACCCTCAGGTGCCTCCTGAGTTCTAGGCACCACTGGATGGCTTAGGGAGGAGAACAATGGTTTTAGCTGGAAAGTGAGAAGTCAGGTGGTTCATGGTCAGTCTGTTGTTTGTGACTCCTGGCCTCCTGCTGAGGAAATGGGGGGACTTACTGAAGGGCCTTAGGATGCAGCAAGGGAAGAGCACGCTAGCTGCTTCTAGGAGGAAGGAGGATCCTGGACACATAGGATCCCTTTTTGGAGTGCACAGGGGTCTTCATTCCCCTATATAATGAGGCACCTCAGTCCACAGCTAATCAGCATACAATGTGTGTGAAGCAGAGTGCAACAGGCAAGGCAGGGCATGGCAGGACAGAGGACTGTGATTTATGAGTCTTGTGTTGTGTGGTGATAAAGGCATTAGAGAAGACCCCACATCAAGGCTGGTCCCACTACACAGGAATGGAGTATGGAGAACAGAACCAGACATGAAGAAAAAGCACAAGATGGATATTGTTTTAAAGGCATTAATAAAAACCTTGAGATATTAAGAAAGTTACAATTCCACAGTGGTGCTAAGTCACACTTTTGGCAGGTTGACTTCCATGCATGTGGGAAAACTTAGTTAAGATGGGTAATATTCTAAACTAATGGGACCTCCCTGGCCACACCCATGTGTTGGGATATAGTGATGAAAATGTTTAGGATTTGGCGCTGGGATATGAGCCATGCTGGATATATAACCAGACATTTTAGAATAAAAACTCTGTCTGCATTTGGACCTTAACGTGTGATCACGTGGTGTGCTTTCCTGCGCGTATCTTCCATATGGATCGTCCTGGGATTAAATGGGAGCCCCACAAATCTCAGTGGACCCCCAACACACACATCACATTTCCACTGTTCAGTTCCCCAAACTAATTATGCTCTAAACACACTTCATCAGTTATTTAGGCATGGAGCCCACGGACTGGGAAAACACCGATGATGAGGCCACTCAACCAAGTTTCCATGAAGAAGATGGTGAGATTCTGTTCATATCGACCAGACACCAATGTACCATCTCCTTGGGAGAGAGCTATTAAAGAACACTGATCTGAGTTACTCCTTAACTTATATGTGAGCACTTTCTTTTTTATTTTGTCTGAAACCAGTATGATAGCCACTCATGTACCAGGAGATCAATGTACTACCCAGAGCATCAGTATCATCCAAAGAATCTGGAGATATGGGGGGTGGTGGAGGGATTATTGGAGATCCTGAAGGGAATGGAGGTACCCAGCATGACAAGAAGGGGGTAGGCAGAGGCGATGTTGGGCCATTGAATCTTAGACCTGGCTTTCCTTGTCCCAATCCTGACCCTGGCATTGGGGGTGGTGGAGGGAGAAAAGAGTTCCCTGGAACAGCTTTAGACTTGTTCTTTCGTTTACTTCCAGGAGATCTGGAGGAGTTTTCACTATCATCTGTTGAAAGCTGACTTTCATTTTCATTCTCCCGAGCATTCTGTTCTATATTATTATTTACTTCACAGGTTGGGGAAGGTAGATCAGATTTTGCTCCTCTCTGTTTCCATATCCAGTGTAAACCACAATACAATTTTCTCTCTTAAAATCAACTGATGCAATGGTGGCTGGGCAAACACAGCCATCTTCTGACCAAATAGCAGAACATTTGTCACCGACTTTCCACTGCTTCAAGGGAATGGTGCTGCTCTTTTTTGGTTTTTATACTTCTTTGCAGGTTTTCTTCTAGGTGCACATTTTGGTTTATCTGACGTTTCACAAATGTCGCCATTCTTTAGAGCATCCATAAAGGAAGCCACAACTTTATCATAAGCTTTTATTAATGCTGTATCATCCCAAATGTCAGAATCATCACTGTGGCCAGTGCCATGCTGGAACAGCACCTAGTCTTCTGGCTCCGAGACCGTACTGCCACTGCTCATCCAAGATGGAGATTTTAATCATCCTGGGAGCCCCAGTGCTTGTGGCCAGGCCCAAGGAGGGGGTGAACTTGATCGGTAACCTCTTGGTTCCTGGAGGAAGTGGGCCTGCAATTGCTCCACTTCCTTCCTCGTGTGGGGGATTGGTCCCATTCTGACAAGACCAGGCTCTGGAAGCCACTGGGAACACAGACACAGGCCAAGCACTGCCTCCCCTTGCATGCACCCGTGCTCTTGTGCTGGTGACTTCTGTGGGTCAGGAACTAGGAGATGAAGGCTGCACTCAGAAGTACAGGTGGACCCCTCCATTGTCATCTCTCTCTACTATCTCCAGCCTGTGGCTGCACTATGTAGGCCTCTCTTTAAAGGTCCAAGGCAGGGAAGACCCCCTTTGGGTCTTTGGATTGCTGGCTGTGTCCTAGCACATCTCTGTATTTCACTCTTTCTGCCTTCCACTTTCCAGCTTAAGCCATCTGGTGGTGCCCAGAACTCAGGAGGCACTGGATGCTTCTTGGATTATCTCATAGTGTGCCTCCCTATGTTTTCCATATCCCTGAACATGAAAGGCATCCCAGGGGACTCTTTTGTTTTTCTTTGGGTTTTAGGTGGACTAGACAGAGAAAAATGGGATGGTGTAGGCTTGACAGGTCCCAGTACAGAGCCTCCATCCTTCCTCAGGCCTTACTCTGCCCTGGGGCCATAACCTCACAAGCTTACTTCTATGGATGAAGAGAAAAGCAGGGCAAATACTATGGTATAAAAGATGTTTTATGGTGGCAAATGGCTTACTGCCACTCAACATCCACTGTCATAGATTGCTAGCTGAAAGACTTAAAGAATCAGTATTCAAGTGATTACAGTGTCTGTATGTTTCGAGGAAAACTGAAAACATTGTGAATTAGAATGGTAGTTTTTCAAGTAAAATGACCACCAAAGGGAACACTTGATATGCTTAAGATAAATTCTTGGCTTCCAGTGGCTTTGGTTCAGCCTCCCCTGGATACAGTTCTGTGCTAATAGGTAGTATCAGAGCAAATTCCTCCTGGCTAAGACTCCTCAGGTCTTCCAATGAGAAACTGAACCCTCATTGTTGCCACTTCCTTACTCCACTCCTCCCAGACCAGAGGCTCTATCCTTATTAAAATAGCTGCCACCATCAGTATCAACCATGAGGCTTGAGGATTGTGTTTCTCAACCTAGGGGAGAAGCCCTGGACCACAGTGCTGTGACCTGTCCTGCGGTTCAGTCAACGGAGACATGGAAGAGAAGGAGTGAGGGGAAGGGGCAAGAGACGCAAGGAATGGAGACAAGATAGGTTCTGATCAAGTCTCATTTATTTTAGGAACACAAGTAGAATATAAAGAGCAGGGAACACAGAAGCATCACCAAACCAGAGACACCTAAGTGCTTACACATTGGAAAGAATGTGCAGATACAGATCTTTACTTAAGGTGAACATTTGCAACACCTCCTGTGAAGTTACACAATGGACTGCAACCTCCTCATGATTACTTCAGTGCTGGGAAGCTGCTAGTGGAAAATTACTAGATGGCTAAACTCGTCTGAGAGCCACACAGGTCCCCCATTTTTGTTATTACATAAAAAAAGCAGAAGAGACTGAAGTTGTGCCTGTCTTAGGTTCGAATCTGCCCAGACACCCTCCTTAGCCATCATTGGCTAGGCGACCTCCAGCGTCATCCCCCTGTCTTAGCTTGGTAGGGTAGGCTAGCCTGGGGCTATGATTCTGTTACCCGTCTTTGGCAAAGTAATTTAGCAAGCCATATCATCATAGTTACGGGTCTCAGCATAAGAAGAGGAATAATCCTCCATAAGCAATTGTTGGTAATGGACCTGGAGAGGTTTGGCTTGAATAGCCTCAATTTGGGATTGGATAAATGCCATCAATTTATTAAGTAGCATTGGACCCAGAGATATCACGAGGAGGAGCCCAAGTAAAGGACCGAGAATGGTAGGCAAAAGAGTGGTCAGCCAAGGAGAAGTGTTAAACCAATTGCTGAACCAGCCTTGTTCTTTTTCCTTTTGTAACTTTCTATGTTGTAAACCTTCTCTTACTTTTTCGTAGGGAATCTTTAACCATGCCAGAATGATCAGCAAAGAAGCAACACTCTTCTTTTAGGGCAGCACACAAACCTCCCTGCTGTAATAGTAACAGATCTAGGCCTCTACGATTTTGCAGGACAACCTCAGCTAATGAGAATAGTTACATGAAGGTACCCACCCCTCAGCAGAGGTCTCACATCCCCAGTAAGCACACAATAATAATCACTGTGTCCTCCACGTCCCCTCCCCCAGCTGTTAACTGCAGGGCAGGCATAAAAACCAGTCTTTTTTAGCACGTCTATTGCCAAATTTGTATGGCATCCGGGATGGCCGCGCGGGGGGGGGGGGTTGTCCTTAGTAAACTTGCTTGATTCAGGATCCTGGGAGAGCAGGTAACATATATCTACTTTCAGTGAAGGCCACTAGGTACCTCGAGGGTGAGTCCACTGACTTGGGTCACCACAGACCAAGAGCATGGTGCAATGATTTGCCAGGTTATATTCCAAGGTTCCAAGGTTCATGAATGTTGGAGGTCGAGAATGCCCAAGGTGTATAAATGCCGAATAGGAGGTTCATGATCAGGGAATGCAACATCTCGTATTGCCTGTGGATAAAAGGATTAGATTTATCTCAGGAATGGGAGTTATTCCTGGAAAATTGGTTAGTTTGTCTTATTAATCTTTCAGGCAGCCATCTGGCTGAATCAGCTTCTTTGGAGTAGATACATACTGATCCTCGTCCCCAGATAAGGACTGGATCAGGTCCATTCCATTTATTAGTAAGAGGATATTTCCACATGACTGAGGCATAATGTTCTTTTGTTGTGGACTTCCAAAATCTTTCTGCAGCCATGCGTCCATCATGATCCAAGGTTAAAAAATTTAAAATTAAGAGTGTATGATTAAGAATGTTATGTGGGGACCCTTTGGTAGGGTACCATTCCCCCTTTTTGTTTTATACAGTGGAGTGAGTTGTGGGGCTACCACGCACTCAAGATAGACCATGCACTCAAGATAGACCGTGCCTGTCGTAGGTGTCTCTACATCTCAGGACTATCTTACCCATCATCGGAGTCCTGACTCTAAGCGTCAGGGTCCTGTCTTAGGTTGATTAGTCCAGGATGTGGACTTACCTGTCTTTGACTACTGGCCATCTAGTTGAGTGAATCATTTTTTAGCATTTTCTTCATTTTTTAAAGCAAAAGGCTCATCTGTAAGAGCAACCCGTGCATTGGACGCTTCTACAGTATAGCTCATTATAGTCCAGCGGAGCATGCACAGGAGTTAAAACAATGGACTCATCAGTCCATCGCCCAAGTCCCAGCAGAGCCCATAATTTTTCCAATTTCAGTATAATCCAGTCCATAGTTGATTAGTATTGTTTTAAATCAGTGAATAATCCAGTCCATAGTTGATTAGTTTTCAAAGTAAGAAGTTTCAAAGTACTGACAGAAAAAGTAAAAGCTAAAATCTCCTGTTATCCCAGACCTCAATGAATGGTATAAATATCTTTCATCTATGAATGAGAAAAACAATCATTCTTGGGAAAGGAAAGCAGAAAATTAACGATAGCTAAAGGAAGCTCCTTGTGCTGGATAGCTTTAGTGTCAACTTGATACACCTGGCTTGGGGAGCATCAAGTGGGGAATTTCCTCCATTGGACTGGCTGTGCAGATGTGTGTGGGGTATTTTCTTGATTAGTGAGTAATGTGGGAAGGCCCAGCCCACTCTGGGCAGTGCTACCCCTGGGCAGGTTGTTGTGTACTGTATAAGAGGGCAGGCTGAGCCTAGGACCTGGGAGCAAGTCAGTAAGCAGAATTCCTCCATGGCCTGTGCTTCAGCTCCTGCCTCCAGGTTCCTGCCCTGAGTTCCTACCTTGGGCTCCCTCAGTGATGAACTGTGAACCAGGAGACGTAACCCGAATAAACACTTTCCTCCCCAGTTGGTTTTGGTCAGTGAGTGGAGGGCAGGGATGACTATGATCAATTAACACCAGAAAACAACTGATACTACCACTATGGAAATAAAAATCTAAGGTAAGAAGCTACTAGAAATCAAAACGATTGGAAATGATTTAATTCTCTCAATAGTAGTTCTAAATATCAGTGGGCTGAATTCTCCAAGTAAGAGACATAGACTAGTAGAATGCATTATGAAATATAACCCATCTTTTTTTTCTTGTTTGAAAGAAACTGCACCTTTAAAGATGATTTAAACAAACTATCCCAAGATCAAAAGAATCTTAAAAATAATACAAGTAAATGGAACTAAGAAATAAGGAGGAGTTGTGTGCTAGATAGCTTTAGTGTCAACTTGACACACCTGGGTTGAGGGAGCCTCAATTGAGGAATTTCCTCCATTGGACTGGCCTGTGGCCACATCTGTGGAGTATTGTCTTGATTGTTGAGCAGTGTGGGAGGGCCCAGCCCACAATGAGTGGTGCCACCCTGGGCAGGTTGTTGTGTACTGTATAAGAAGGCAGGCTGGGCATGAGCCAGGGGAGCAAGCCAGTTATCAGTATTCCTCCATGGCCTGTGCTTCAGCTCCTGCCTCCAGGTTCCTGCCGAGTTCCTGCCTTGGGCTCCCTAAGTGATGAACTGTGACCCAGGGGATGTAAGCTGAATAAACCCTTTCCTCCCCAATTTGGTGTCGGTCAGACTGTTTTGTCACAGCAATTGAAGAGAAACTAGAACAAGTTGTTATGTTAATATTAGGTTGAATAGAATTCATTGGCCTTTGGTCGTGTTTTGTGGGGGGGATTTTTGATCACCTGGTGGATCACCTTTTGGGTGGATAGACAGGCTTTTTTCTAGGGCTATGTGGTGTGTCTCTGAATATCTGGAATGACTTTGTTGTCTGGAGCCTGCCCAGGGACTTATGGGGTCACTTTAAGGTTTGTAATCTGTGGCGATGTGTTTGGGGGGACTCCCCCTTCATCTGGATGGGTATAATTATTGCAATGTTTAGTAGAAAATAAGATTCTTATACCGAAATGAAATGGTTCAATGTTTCTGGAATGGAATGGTATAAATACTAAAGCCAGTTTGCTAATGGTCTAAATTATGTTATAACCATACAGGGTTGTGATTGGTTTTTGGCCCATTCCTGGCTTCTAGTTGTAGATTTGGATTAATGGGGCATAGCAAGTAATGGGTTACCTCTGACTACTGAAAGATATTCTTTGTCTCTGTGTATTATGCAAGTGTTACTTTTGACATGTGCACTGCCTGTTTCAAGATAATTTGACTCAAGAAAAGCTAGGTTTACCTCCCTGAAGCATGCATCCCAGAAGGAGACAGTATAGATCGACTTGGTAAAATTTACCAGCTTTATTCAAGTCCATAGGTATGTTCCCTGTTACTGGAAAATTAGAAACCAGGATATGGGGTTTGGGAAAATAAAGAGACTACTTCTGTTTGTAGTAAATCATTTACACTTAAGACACGCCTAAAATTGTTTAAATCTCTCTCACCAGCTTATTCATTGGCCTATGTTCATGTTTTGTGGGGGGGATTTTTCATCACCAGGTGGATCACCTTTGGTGTGGATAGACAGACTTTTTGGTCTGCTTATCCTATGGTTAAATCTTTTTGCCTGCTTATCCTATGGTGTTAAATCTCTTCCGGTCAATATTTATGCAAGGATTCTTAGGTTTTTTTTTAAAGCTTTATCTAAAAACTATATAGTAATTAAAAGTATCAGACGTGTGTAACTTTACTTTTTGGATGTTTAACACCCATACTTAAACGCTCATACTATTCAGCCAAGGGATTTAAGGGACAATTTTGTCCTTTGCATTCTGAGGACAATTAGCTCCAAGGGATTTTGTCTGAGGGCATCTCTTAAAATGATCTGCAATTGTGAGTCACCAGGCTTCCTGTGTAGGGAGGTCTTGGAGATCCACTAACAGAACTCCAGCCAATGTCCAATCTATAAAGAGGAAGGTCAGCATAGAGGAAAGTTGCCTCATGCTCCAAAGGGAAGCCTGGTATAGCAAGACCTGACCTTGTCCTCAGTAGATGGAACTGGGTAAGGATGGCCAGAAGGAGCCAGGCTCTTCTTCCCTTGAAAACCCGAGTACCCCCTGAAGACCAGAACCTCAATTGACCTTGAAAAAACAAAGTTTGGTTAATCTAGGCTAATTCTGTGGACTTACGCACCCGAAGGGAAAGTATAACCAAAAGATAGTCAATATATTTATTTTAAAGCCTGAAAAATTGTGCCTTCAGATACTAGATTTAAAGTTATGTGAGGTAGCGTTGGGCAGGCATGGAGCCTTGGATTTTGGCCTTGATTGATAGTATGGGGTTGCCTGAAGCCAGGGGACAGTTCCATTGTTGTTGTCAGTTGATACTCAGTGGTAGTTTCCTTTCTTTCTGGCTGCTGTCTGGGTGGAGACTGATATTTTGACTATTGGAACATGTGGACGGCAGATCCTGAGTCTGGGCACCATGGCCAGATGAACAGAAGGAGGGGCCTAGTGAATAGACACTTTGAGACCCTTGTCAGGAAATTCTGGTGGACTTTTAGGTTGGACATTTGAATTCACCCTGTTCTTGTCTCTTTTGGTACCCTGCCTAGGTCATGTGCCTGATTACTCATGCCTTCACTTTGCTTTTGTGGGCACTTGTCAGGGACGTTTTTCCCTCTATGNCTCCCAAGCTACTCGCCCAGGTGGCTTCTGGGTATCCTGCCCAAAGGCGCAGCCGCCCTGGCCGCCGGACTCTCCGGACCCTCTGAACTATTGACTCTTATATTTATAGACAAGCATATCATATGCCACTCATCAAAAAAAATACTCTATGCAAAAGATGGAAGTCACTGCAGAATCCAACAACTGGTCAGACACAGAACTTATACATCTTAAAAATCCCCATTCCTAGGAGACACATCTACAATTGAAACTCTACACAGAGAATGAGGGGCAGAGAGAAAATGAGCTCACTCCTCAAGTTTCATAAGTAATGCTTCTGTATACAATAGAGGGTGAGGCAAACAGAAGGCCACAACTAGTCAACCTCCAAAGAATGAGAACACCCAGAATATATATCCCTGGATGGGGCCTCTATATTAAACCTCTCCTACCCAGGGCTGAGAGATCATTGCAGAAGAGTGGGAGGAAAGATTGCAAGAGCCAGAGCTGGTTCATGAAATTAGAGACTCGGTGACTTACAATAAACTTTAAGCTTTCACATGTAAACCTGTGACAATGTAGGCATCAGACACGGGACCTAGGCCAACAGAGACAAGGTCTCAAATCAGTGCAAGAGAAATGGATGGGGTACTGACCGTGGACTGAAAACTATAAGAGACTGAGTACTGTTGGGTGAGGAAGAATATACCTTACCTAGGATTCCTAGATGTGCTAATTAAACTCCAGGAGATCTACCCGCACAGAAGGAAGCTTGGGAGCTTGACTGGATAGGGCTTCGCTTGGATTTTTTAATGCATGAGTTCTGATGGGCGGTTGGGGAATTGAGGGAACTGGGTTTTATTGGAAACCAATGAATGAGTTGTAGAAATGGTTAGTAAAAATATGTATAAGTACAATATACTTTATTTCTCTTCTGGAAATTTCCTCAGTTCTGCTTGTGAGTTGAAATTATAGCACTATAAGTAATTTTCAATGTGGAAAAAAGTAATTGAAAAAAACACAATGCTTTAACTAAATATTTTATTAAAGTTTAGGAATAAATTTAAAGATTGTGTACAGATTAAAACTGTTCCATGTTGGAGGAAAATGTAAGACTATTTTCCAAGATGGTGGCCGCCAGGGGGTACGGGTGCATTCTGAACAGCTGAGGCAAAGTTGGGAAGGGGGACTTAGGGGCCATCAAAAGCATTGGGACACAATGGGGGTTGTCTGAGGGCATTTGGATCCTTAGTGACTACAATATGGCGATGTCGGGAGACAACAGGAATAGCCCCAGTGTTGGCTGAGCCTTTCTCCTACTGAACCCAGGCACAGATCTTGGTGGCTAGCCCGGGGGAATCATTTGGGAAATTATGGGTGGTTTACAGTGGTTCTGTGACTACACCTCACTGGGTGGGTGATTGGGGTTCACCCCACTTGGATGTGGGTGACTCTGGCTGCACTGCAGCCCACAGGACTGGGAGTGCCTGGGGCCTTCAGGGTGCGAGTTCCACAGGCCTGGGGGGTTCAGGCTGGCTTGGGTGTTGCATGGCTTAGCCCACTGGGTGAACTGTTTACTAGTCGGTGAAGGTTGTTGGTTTATACACTGTTAAGGTAGAGTTGAGATTTTGGAGCCTAAAGTATCCACAACTGTACATCATTTAAGACATCAAAACAACACCTGAAGAATATAACCAGAATCAGTGTCAGTACAATAAACACCTAAGCTTCACATTAGAAGCAATTCCAACAAAGGCTACCCAAATGCCTAAAGCCCACTGGAAGGGGTGTGTGTGTGAGGGGACATAATACAAAGACTCCAATGGACCTCTTTCAAATACTAATACTCCCATTCAAGTGCCCTGTAGTGAAGACTTCTTGTATATAACTCAGGATACATATCTCTAAAGAACAATTATGAATACAATTAGAGAAATTATGGCGTTGAGGGAACTTAAGGAGCTTATAAACAAGGAAGTCTGGGATCTAAAAGAAGACAGGGCTAAATTAAAAGAGTACAATGATAAATTGTGGGATGAATTTACAAAAGATGTAGAAACATTGAAGAATGTTCAAGTTGAAATGAAAAAAAAGCAACATTCCACAAACAAGTTAGAAAGGAAGGGAGAAACTCTTAGCATGGATAAAGTAGAAAATAGAAAATTGAGATTAGAAGATAATATGGAAGATTAGATAAATCAAGTAAAGATTATGAAAAATTAGAATAAAACCACAAGAACAGAATAACCAGGAACTATAGGATAACATAAAAGAAACCAAACCTGTGAATTATAGGGATAGAAAAGGAAGAAAACTCACAGGATGATATGGCTCAGGTCTTCAACAGAATTTTAGAGGAAAATTTTCCCAAATTAAATTGAGACATACCTATGTACAAATACTAGAAGCATATAGAACACAAAGGAGACAGAACCAGAACAGAAATTCTACACACCATATCATAGTAGAAACACTAGATGCTCAAAGCAAAGAAAGGATACTGAGGGCTGGAAAAGAGGAAAAAATGTTACAAAGGAAAACCGATCAGAATTACAGCTGATACTTTATTGCAAATGATGAAAGCCAGAAAAGCGTGGGTTAAAATATTCCTGGTTCTAAAAAACTATAGATGTCAACCCAGTGTACTTTATCCAGCAAAAACGTCTATTATGATTGAAGGAGAAAGGAAAATGTTCCATGATATAATTAAGTTGAGAAAATTTCTCTCCAATAAGCCATCCTTACAGAGAATATTTCAAACAATACAAAGAGTGGAGGGCAGGGATGACTATGATCAATTAACACCAGAAAACAACTGATACTACCACTATGGAAATAAAAATCTAAGGTAAGAATCTACTAGAAATCAAAATGATTGAAAATGATTTAATTTTCTCAACAGCATTTCTAAATATCAGTGGGCTGAATTCTCCAAGTAAGAGACAAAGACTTGTAGAATACATTAAGAAACATAACCCTTGGGCTGGAAAGATGGCCCAGCACTTAAGAGCACTAACTGCTATTGCAGAGGACCCGGGTTCGATCCCCAGCACCCACATGGTGGCTGAGAACAATCTGAATTTCCAATTCCAGGAGAACTCCAGTTCCAGGGGAATCTGACACACTCTTCTGACCTCCGTGGCACTGCATGACATGGGTGCACAAACCTGCATGCAGACAGTACATTCCTACACATACAGAAATAAAAAATAAAAAAATAAAATAAAAAAAGAAACATAACCCATTTTTTTCTTGTTTGCAAGAAACTGCAACTTTAAAGATAGAAACTATCCCAAGGTCAAAGGATGCTTAAAATAATACAAGTAAATGGTAATAAGAAATAAGGAGGAGTTGGTATGTTAATAGTAGATAAAATAGAATTCATTGGCCTTTGGTCGTATTTCGTGTGTGGGATTTTTGATCACCAGGTGGATCACCTTTGGGTTGGATAGACAGGATTTTTTCCAGGGCTATGTGGTGTGTCTCTGAATATCTGGAATGACTTGGTTGTCTGGAACCTGCCCTGGGACTGGTAGGGTCACTTTAAGGTTGGTAATCTGTGGTGATGTGTTTGGGGGGACTCCCCCATTCATGTGGATGCATATAAATATTGCAAAGTTTAGTAGAAAATAAGATACTTGTACTGAAATGAAATGGTTCAATGTTTCTGGAATGGAATGGTATAAACATTAATGGTAGTTTGCTAAAGGTCTAAATGATATTATAACCATACAGGGTTGTGGTTGGTTTTCGGTCCATTCCTGGCTTCTAGTTGTAGATTTGGATTAATGGGGCATAGCAAGTAATGGGTTACCTCTGACTACTGAAAGATATTCTTTGTCTCTGTGTATTATGCAAGTGTTACTTTTGACATCTGCACTGCCCGTTTCAAGATAATTTGACTCAAGAAAAGCTAGGTTTACCTCCCTGAAGTATGCATTCCCAGAAGGAGACAGTATAGATGGACTTGGTAAAATTTACCAGCTTAATTCAAGTCAATAGTTATGTTCCCTGTTATTGAAAAATTAGAAACCAGGATATGGGGTTTGTGAAAATAAAGAGACTACTTCTGTTTGTAGTAAATCATTTACACTTAAGACATGCTTAAAATTGTTTAAATCTCTCTCACCAGCTTATTCACTTTCCTTTGGTCATGTTTTGTGTGGGGGAGTTTTCATCACCAGGTGGATCACCTTTGGGGTGGATAGACAGGCTTTTTGGTCTGCTTATCCTATGGTGTTAAATCTTTTTTTTTTTTGCCTGTTTATCCTATGGTGTTAAATCTCTTCCAGTCAACATTTATGCAAGGATTCTTAGGTTTTTTTAAAGCTTTATCTAAAAACTATATAGTAAGTAAACGTATCAGATTGGTGTAACTTTACTTTTTGGATGTTTAACACCCATACCATTCAGCCCATTCAGCCAAGAGATTTAAGGGACAATTTTGTCCTTTGCACTCTGAGAACAATTAGCTCCAAGGGATTTTGTCTGGGGGCATCTCTTAAATTGATCTGCCATTGTGAGTCACCAGGCTTCCTGTGTAGGGAGATCTTGGAGATCCACTAACAGAACTCCAGCCAATGTCCAATATTTAAAGAGGAAGGTCAACATAGAGGAAAGTTGCCTCATGCTCCAAAGGGAAGCCTGGTGTAGCAAGACCTGACCTTGTCCTCAGTAGATGGAACTGGGTAAGAATGGCCAGAAGGAGCCAGTCTCTTCTTCCGTTGAAAACCCGAGTGCTCCCTGAAGACCAGAACCTCAATTGAACTTGAGAAAACAGTTTGGTTAATCTAGGCTAATTCTGTGGACTTACGCACCCGAAGGGTAAGTATAACCAAAATATAGTTGTTCTCGTTTGTCTTCCATTGCTGTGACAAAACACTCTGACCAACACCAACTTTGGGAGGAAAGGGTTTATTCAGCTTACATCTCCTGGGACACAGTTCTCAGGGAGCCCTAGGCAAGAACTCAGGGCAGGAACCTGGAGGCAGGAGCTGAGGCACAGGCCATGGAGGAATGCTGTTCACTGGCTTGCTCCCCTGGCTCATGCCCAGCCTGCCTTCTTATATGGTACACGGCAACCTGCCCAGGGTGACACTACTCATTGTGGGCTGGGCCCTCCCACATTGCCTGACAATCAAGACAGTACTCCACAGAAGTGGCCACAGGCCAGTCCAATGGAGCCAATTCCCCAGTTGAGGTTCCCTCAACCCAGGTGTGTCAAGTTGACACTAAAGCTATCCAGTACAATAGTCAATATATTTATTTTAAAGCCTGAAAAATTGTGCCTTCAGATATTAGATTTAAAGTTATATGAGGTAGCCTTGGGCAGGCATGGAGCCTTGGATTTTGGCCTTGATTGATAGTGTGGGGTTTCCTGAAGCCAGGGGACAGGTCCATTGTTGTTGTCAGTTGATGCTCAGTGGTAGTTTCCTTTCTTTCTGGCTGCTGTCTGGGTGGAGACTGATATTTTGACTATTGGAACACCTGGAGGGCAGATCCTGAGTCTGGGCACCATAGCCAGATGAACAGAAGGAGGGGCCTAGTGAATGGACACTTTGAGACCCTTGTCCCAAAATTCTGGTGGACTTTTGGGTTGGACATTTGAATTCACCCTGTTCTTGCCTCTTCTGGTACCCTGCCTAGATCATGTGCCTGATTACTCATGCCTTCACTTTGTTTTTGTGGGCACTTGTCAGGGACTTTTTTCCCTCTATGGTTGTGCTTTGAGTGCTTTTTTGGATGAACTCTCTGAATGGGGGATGTCCTGGTTGCCATAGTCAGCATCCCTTTTTGGCATCGAAGAGGTCATAGTGGTCAGCATCCTGATTCCCTTCAGGCAATTGGGGTGATCCTTTTCAGAGGGTGGTATGGCTGAACAGGAGCTAGAGTTCGACTGGGAAATTTGGGGATGAGACCCCCAGATTTGCCAGATTCTTTCTCATCTGGTAACTCAAGGCTTCCTTGACCAGCGAGTATACACTTATCCTTCCGGTAGCCTCAAAAGAGTAAGAAAAGAGAAAGGAAAAGTGAGAAAAGAACACAGAGATAGAAAGTGACAAATTAGACTGAGGAGAAAGATGAAGGAAGTTGAAGGGAGGTACAAAGATATACATGGGTGCAAGCAGAGATAGATGGTAGAGAACAGTCAGAGATAACAGGTGACAGAGACAGACATAGAGAGGTTAAAAGACACGGTAAATCCTCATTATTGTTGAGGACTACATTGCACCACACAGGGATACATCTCCTCTCCATCGGTGGTGTATTTCACCTATATGCACTCATTTATAAGGTTCTTTGTAACATCATAAGCTGTAGTAAGTTGTCAGTTCCATGGTGGGAAATTCCATAGAGAAAGCACACATGTGAAAGCACAGCACAAGAACACATGGCAGGGCACAATTCCAAATGCACAAGGGTCGTTTGTTCAAATGCAACATGTCATTATATAGGCAGTGTGACATCACTTCCCAGGGGTAAATTCCAGACCATTGTATCATCATGTCATCACATCATCCATATCTGTGGGGTAGATGGAGAGGTCCTGTGACCCTCACTTGTGCTTCTGGGACACACTGGCTAGAAATGTTAGCTCACGCACACACCTTGGCTCATATCAGACATGCCCACATCTCCACCTTTTTTGTATTAGCTTTGAGAAGCTCAGATAGCATCATAGAAATGGTGGTCAATTATCTTTGACCCAAATGGCCATGAGTGCTCTGTAAAAAAAAAAAAAACTAAGACAGAGTGCACAGAGCTTAGATCGGGGATTTCCCAGGATCACCTGAAGTAGAGCAAAGAGCTGGAATCATCCCAAGTGACCCTCAATTGACGAGTGGATAGAGAAAATGTGGTACATCTACACGATGGAGTTCTATACAGCGGTACAGAAAGATGACATCATGAAATTTGCAGGTAAATGGATAGAACTAGAAGATATCATGTTAAGTGAAATAACAGTCCCTGAAGAACAATGAATAGTATCCCTCATCTGTGGATGCTAGCGCAAATTACCTAGTTGTAAGGCAAACTGAGCAACGTTAATGTTATATTCCTCATGATCTGAAAACAACTGTGCTCTTACATTGTGAATCCCTTAACAGGTTCTAGAACTAAGCTAACATTTATTTTCAGAGTTAGGAATTTTTGGTATATGGGTGGAGGATAGGTATGCATATTTTAGGGTAATATAAGATCAAAAGAATGAGGAAAAAACTTCGTCATGACATTATATCTAACCACAGTATTTATTTTATGGGAGTGCTTCTTAGTATTTCTTATACAAGGCTGCTTGATCTTTCGTCCAAGCCTTTTCTAAAATATTACACAGTAGTTAAAAGTATCAGGCTGGTGTAACTTAGCCTGTCTGGATGCTTAACGACCATATTTAATGCCCATACCAATTTGGTGGAGGGTCTTAAGGGAGAACTTTGTTCCTTGCCTTCAGAGGTCAATTAAGTCCCCAGGCACTATGCTTGGGGGTATCTCTTGAAATGTCCTGCAATTGTGAGTCACTAGTCTTCTGGTGCAGGGAGGTCTTGGAGATCTACTAATAGGATTTTAGTCAGTGTCCAGTCTGTAAAGAGGACAGTCTGCTCATGCTTCTAAAAGGGAAGCCTGGTCTAGCAAGACCTGACTTTGTCCACAAGTGGATGGAACTGGTAATTGAAAAGCCAAAAAGAGCCAGGGGCTCCCTCCCCTCAAAAAATCTGAGTGACCCTTGAGGACCAAATCCTCAAGTGACCTTGAGAAAACAAAAACCTGGTTAATCAGGGCTAACTGTGTGGCATTAAACATCCAAAAGGAAAGTATAACCAGAGATAAATAAATAGTAAGGCCTGAAATTGTACCTCAGGTATAAAACTTGAGATCTTAGTAAAAAAAAAAAAAAAGAGCACAGTTGTTTCGCCTGTCTTACTGGCAAGTGCAGCTACCCTGTGGTTGCCACTGCTTTTGCCATCCTTCAAAGACATGAGACACAGCTTTGTAACCTTCCAATATGGACTGAAGACTCATGTTCTCCACAAATCCTCTAAACCTTCAGTGCCAGATGGAGACTGCTGAGACATCCAACTTGTAGACTGAGCTACTACTGGGGTTTCAGCCTCTTCAGAGTATAGACTGCTATTGTTGAACTACTCAGGCTGTATCATGGAGACCAGTATAGGAATCAAGACAGGACATGGTGCTTACTGACCTCATTTGGTGACCATGGGAAGGGAAATCCCTAGTGTGGAACACAAGGGCAAAACTGATGGTGGTTTGGGCTTGCCAAGGAAGAGACTTCAAACATAACATCTTTCTTTCTTTCTTTCTTTCTTTCTTTCTTTCTTTCTTTCTTTCTTTCTTTCTTTCTTTCTTTCTTTGGTCTTTTCAAGATAGGGTCTCCCTGTAGTCCCAGCTGTCCTGGACTCACTCTGTAGATCAGGTTGGCCTTGAACTCACAAAGATCTGCCTGCCTCTGCTTCCCAAGTGCTAGGATTAAAGTCGTGCACCACCATGCCCAGCCTAAACATGACATCTTTCAACTTAATAAAGAAAAAAATCATAAGCTGAAGATTCTAAAACCTATGATATATGTGGCTTGCATATGTGTATATTTTGGAGTGATGCATATTGGAAGGAATAACAAGAACAAATCAACAACAGAAAGACTGTGTCAAAGAACTGACTGAAACAGTGAACTTGTGCTCAAAACAGTAAACTTCTGCATTGAGCATTTTGAGAGAGACTGAGAAAAAGATGAAAAACATGTTTAACAGAATGTATGGACTCTGGCAGGGTTGGGGGGCAGGGAGAGGGCCACATATCTAGATTTGATTGAAAATTTTGAACGAAATGCACAGTGCTTCAGTAAAAATTTGGCTTTGAAAAAAAATACTAAGAATAATTAATGCCCAAATAAAAACTTAATAATGAGTAAATCAACCAGTGAATATAAGAATCATTCTCATAAACCCAATTAGGAAATATCTGTGTCTAATTTTACTGAGATAGGGAATATGGGTGTGCTGCAAAGTCTCAAGTGTGGCTGTAATGGCCTGCACACACAATTATGGTGAGCAAATGAAAGCCCAGTTTGTATTTGCTGTGATCTCACAATTTACAACCCTCCCTGCAGCCCTTATAATCCGGCATACCCCCTCTTCTATGAGTTTTCCCTGGGCCTTGAAGAAGTGGATGAGACAGGGTGAGAAGAGAAATAGTTCATTTTTCTCTGAAGTGACACATCAGTCCCTCGGGTTTGTCTAAGCTTTGCTTCCAATGGGCTGTCGGCTCAACCAGGGGTCCCTTTCTTAATTCTACTAAACAAAAACACAAATAGCAAGATTTACAGGAAATTAAAAATTAATTATCATGACAAGTCACATTATGGGCATAGACACAAATGTTTAGATGGTATTTTAGTCTAGGAACTGTGGCCTTTTTTGTCCATGAATGGTAAAGCTTTCTATTGTGGCCTATACCATCTTTGGCCCCTAGATGGTGCAAGCTTATGTTTTTTTCCATGTGCTACTCCCCCAAGGAGTGGGCTATATAGCCAATTTGATTTTTGTGGAGCACTGATATTAGGCTGCCACTTACTGCACTATTTCCCTGCAAGTGAGGTGTAGCTGAGGAATCCAGCTTGACTCAAGATACCATTCCTCCCCATGATCTGTATAATGTTCTCTGGCACCATGAAGATCAACTGTCCATTTGCATTGTACAGTCTTAACATAATTTTTTCTTTTCATGCTAATACCATGTTATCATTGGCAGTAGGGTTGTATCATCCTTTTTTTTGCATATACCCTAACATTACAGGCAAATACCCTTTGTTTGGGGGACTTTTAGAGCTCCCTATCCTATAACTGGCACCATAAGGTTTTTTTTAATCCATTTGTCTCACCTCACCATAAAGTAAAATTTAGAGGTACAGCATTAATGAAAGGGACAGGCACAAATTTCCATGTCACCATACTTTCTGGATGTTTAATTAAATCAGCTCCCCTACTGGTACCAAAGTCATCCTTTACTAGTATGTTTTATTTAACCATTAAGCTTTTACAGATTTCATAATTATACTTGGCCCTGGTATCCCTCCTCACTGAATTTACTTTTTATCTTTGTTTCTTTAGGTGAATGGGATATGTCTCCAACTGGTTTCACCTCTGTAAAACACTCAGACATTTGCATTAGATAGTATATTAAACATAAATCAGATCCAACAAAGCATGAGAAGATTTCATCTATTTGTGCCAATTGTTGTCTTAAAAGATCCATGTTGGGTACAACAATTAATTTAGTTAATTTTTTAGCACCTGTAGTCATTTTTACAAACCCATATGTTATCCATGTCCTCTCTATATTTTTCTAGTTTTTATAAACTCATTATACCTGACTCAAGGTGCCTAGCCCTGCATAGGGCCAAGGAGGGATGTGTCTCATTTTGCCTCTGCTGTATTTGCTGATTAGCAGAGTTAGGCAAGACCTGGGTCTGACTTCTGGCTATGGTCAAAACACATTTTTTACACCATCTATTTACTGGGGGAGGCCCCAGCCAGGCAAACTGTTCCCATCTCCAGTAAGATATTTCTAAGTAAAGAAAGGTGCCGGGAGCCAAAGCTGTCAGGCATACATGCTCACAGAAAATTACTAACTTACTTATCTCAGGAGTTTAGGAGCCAGCTTACTTACCTCAGGAATTTAGAAGCCAGCTTACATACCTCAGGAGTTTATGAGTGCACCTTGCTTATCTTAGAAATTTACTGCCATACCAACCCCAGACAAAATTAGTAAAATAGGAATTCCAGTTACAGTCATACATGGTAGAAAACATTACTTAAATAAAGGTAGATGGTGGGCTCCTTCTTTAGAAAAATATGGTAAAGAAAAAAACCAAAAAGACCCTCCCTTCCTAAAAGCCCTTAAAAAGGTAAAATGGAAGGGAAGACATTGCACTGAGTGATGTCATAGTCAGTTACAAGTAGCAAAAGTGTTTTTCCAGACTTAATAAAAAGCTCAGTCTCCTGAGCGAGGAGTTGTACCTGATAAAATTAGGAAAATAGAAGTCTTAGTTACAGTTTTGCATGTTAAAATGCAATACTTGGTCAGAGGCAAGAGGTGGGCTTCTCCTTAAGAAAAAAAGAACTAATTAAGAGATGCTCCCAGGCCATAGCTTAAAGATAACAAGCGATGGATAGATCGGGCACCAGAAAGAATGGGAAAGAACCAAAACTAAAGCTTCAAAGGGAGACAATGTCTCACAAACAAACCACCCATGGTCTATGGTTTTACGACCATTGTTTGTTCCCGGAGATGTGCTAATCTTGAGCAAAGTGCCATGTGTAAATACTTCTGGTTAGTGTTTCTGGTTAGTGCTTCTGGTTAATATGTAAAACTTAAACTCTTTAGTAAAAGGCTTATTGTTACTGAAGATGTGCTGATCTTGATCTACTTTTCCTGACATGTACTATATAATCAGTTTGCCTGCTCTCGGTAAAATGCAACAGATTCAAGACCACTCTGGTGTCATGTCTGTCTAATATTCGCCGAACCCGTGCCCTCCTTCCAAGACCCTGTTTCCCGCAGATTGAGTGAGCCCCCCGCTGGGACGGTCTGTGGCAGAAAGGTACTCTTTTTAACTTGGGGATTCATTACCCCCTCACCCTCAAATAGTTCCTATTCTTTGTATACATCTTGTGAAATGTTCCTTAGGCTTTATAGCATTTTTCAGCACAGAATTTGGCTTTGGTACCTTTTAAAATTATTTTTACTCTTTGTTCTCATTTTGAGACGATAAAGAATATTCCTCCAACAGATGTCATGCCTGCTAGTCAGTTAAAGGAAGCAGCCAAGCAGGTCCCTATGTGTTACTGTGTGCGTTGGTTCCCTGCAAAGTGGCCTTTTCTCCGACTTTTCCCATTTTTCTTTGATGTATAGATGGGCCAATCTCTCTGCTGGTGATTAATGGTCCATTTTTTATAGTCCAAGGACAGACTTCTTTATACAAGCCAACCCTTTTCCCATAGTTAGTAGTGGACTGTTTTTGGCTTTTTTCCAACATTGTGCCCTGCCATAGCACCAATGGCATTAATTATTGCCTGTCAGAGGGCTCCAATGTTTATGATTTGGAGTTGTCATTTTTTATTTTAAAATTGAAAAATTCACAAAGTGCTTAGAGTGTACTCTGTAAACTGCATCTCAGAGGGAGCCGTATTCCCATCCCCTTTTTTGTATTTGTGCCATGAATAGAACATTCTCTTTTGCTTTTCTGACTTTTACATATTGATCTATAATTTTTAAAAGGCAGGCATTTTATTACATACCCATAGAAAGGAACCAAGTTGCAAAGGTCCACTAAGTCCATCCAAACTGTGTTTATTGGACCATATACTATTCATTTAAGGAGGTAAAACCCAGTCTTTCTTGAGCAAAATTATCTTTGTAGGTGAAAGAAATGTTAGACATAATATGTGTACAACATAGAAAAATACGGAGAGCACTTATGTACATTTAATCCCAAAGCTTATATTGGGAATCTAGGGCATTTTCACTCTGCCACACATAAAGGTGGACCCACAAACCCTGTCCACTGGATTATGGGAAAAAGGGAAAACACAAGACAGCCCCCAGCACCTGTCCTAAACCATGGGGCCAAAGGCTGACAACCTTCTACTGACCACCTGTCTCATCTAACATCTACACCAAGCAATGTCCTTTTCGAACTCACAGATCCTCCTGGCTGCTGCCTGATTGTCACTCTACAGCCTAATGCCAAACTGCCACCTGATAGGTGTTCTACAGTCTAATTCTCAGACTGTAGCCTGATAGGTGATCTACAGTCTAATTCCCATCTGGGCACACACCACACATCACACCTCATAGGTCCCCACAACAGTTTCCTAGGTTGGTGGTCTGATTGACTGCCATCCAACCCATTGGTTACTACTACACAAGCCTCATGGGCTAAGATTACACGTGCAAAATAATGACCAGAAGTCCCTGTCTGATGGTAAGAAGGACTCGTCTTTTATTCACAGCATTCTGTGTTTATACTCAGAGTGACATCATATCTCAGGGCCTGGTTTCAGACTCCATGCCTCATGTTCCATAACATCATGAACACTTGTCAATGCCTTTGATCACAAGGTGTCACAGGCAAATCTGGCCTTAGGCCAGGTTTCAGTGTAAACAGATAAGCAGGTAATTTAGCACAAAAGAAGCTACAAGTGGCTTGCTTTTTTCCCTACAATCTAGTACAAGCTAAGACTAGAAAAAATATTAATAATTATTTTGTATTTTAATTAGCTTAAGTGGGTTACCACTTTGGTTTTTTTGGTCTTTATATGACAGGGTCTCCCTGTAGCCCCAGCTGTCCTGGAATAAGCTCTGTAGACCAGCCTGGCATTGAACTCACAAAGATCCACAGGCCTCTGCCTTCCAAGTGCTAGGATTAAAGGCATGCGCCACCATGCCTGGCTGGGTTACCACTTTTATATTGAAAATATTTAGCCAATTTTATTTGATACAGGCATCTTAATTTTTTTTTACTAAACTTTTATATTTTTATTTCTCTATTTATTTTTATATGTGTATGATGTATTGTCTGCATGTAGGTTTGTGCACCCTTGTCGTGCAATGCTGTGGAGGTCAGAAGAGGGTGTTGGATTCCCCTGGAACTGGAGTTAAAGATGGTTCTCAGCCGCCATGTGGGTGCTGGGCATCAAACCTGGGTCCTCTACAAGAGCAATCAGTGCTCTTTACTGCTAGGCCATCTCTCCAGCCCCTTTACTAAACTTTTAAATACCATATAAAATGTAGATAAAGCTTGGGCAAACCCAGAAAATTTGTATATAAACCTTGACCAAATATACGTTTTGTTTTTTTAACTACTTGACTGAACCATGACTTTAGAGAAACCAAGCTTATTTATATAGTTTTATTTGTACTTAACATAACAAACTTTTTAGTAATTTATTACTTGCATAGATTATTTTATTATCTCTCTATAAATCCATACTGAAGTACTTTTATATATAAAGGTGGAATAGTTATTTTAAACAGATCATTCTAAATTATAAACTTTAATATTTCTTAACAGGTTTTGGAGCAAGTTCTAAATGACCCATTTTCTTTAAATGTTTGGAAATGTTTTATCCAGGCTTGGCACAAAACTCTGTTTACTCCAAAGATGTTTTACCTAGTTGTTAAATATCCTACAGATAAACCATATTTAAATATATGTATGGATTGCATCTTAGAATTGCATTTGTAATATTTAGTATAGAAGTAATTGTTTCTTAAAATTAACTTATATCCTTAAACACTAAAAACATTATTGTAGTTTAACACCTTAAGTTTACACAAGAACTTGTTAGAGGTTACCCAAAAATTTTTCTCAGGTGTTGAAGGAGCAGAAACAGTAGGTGGCAGTATATACCCAGCAAGACATTCAATTGATATTATACAATTGTACTTTCATTAGTTACCTTTAATAAATACAAATAAAATATAGCTAAATAACAATAACCTTTGGTGAAATCAACTTATCAATTAGGTGATTGATTATATTAACAGACCTGAATTTGGGATGGAAGGGCCAATTCCATCCCAGAGTTGGCCTTTTAATAAGTCCAAACAATATGTGAATCTACATTAATAATTTATATAAGACCAATTAAAAATTGATACTACCAAATGCAAGAAGAAAATAGTTTTTAAAATTTTAGTTTCAATATGTGTTTTTTATTGTTGTTAAACTTTTTCCATAAGTCAAACATCATTTCTCAATTGAATCTAGAATCACTACCCTTTCCATGACCCCCACCCCACCTGAGTCCCTGTACTCTGCCAGACATTTCCTGTATCTTATTCTGAGTCTTTCCAGAGTTTTTTTCAGTTCTTTTGTTGTTCTCTCCAACTCGTATTGCTATAGTATATATACATATGCATATACATAGTTATATATATATATATATTATACTATATATATATATAACTAATCCAACAATGGCAGTCTATATTCTGACGAGGCTGAGATCCCCTTAGCTGTTTAGTCCACAAGTTGGGTACCTCAGTAGTCCCCATCTGGCATTGAAGGTTTGGAGGATTCTTGGAGAGACATGAGTCTTCAGTCCATATTGGAAAGTTAAAAAGCTGTGTCTCATGTCTTTGAGGAGTGCCAAAAGCTGTGGCAGCCACAAGGTAGATGCACTTGCCAGTAAGTATTGAAGGACAAGTCAAACCCCAGTACTCTCTCTTTTTTCTTTTTTTCTTTTTACTAAGATCCCAAGTTTTATGTCTGCAATACAGTTTCTCTGGTCTTACTGATTATTTCTGGTTGTGCTTTCATTTTGAAAGCTAAAGGCCACGCAGTTAGCCCAGATTAACCAAGGTTTTTGATTTCTCAAGGTTAGTTATGGATCTGGTACTCAGGGGTCTCTTGGGGGTTTTGCAGGGGAGGGTGTGTGCACCTTGTTCCTTTCAGCTTTTCATTTACCAGTTCCATCCACTCCAGGACAAAATCAGGCCTTGGTAGACCAGGCTTCCTTTTCTGAAGCATAAGCAGACTTTCCTCTTTAAAGACTGGACACTGGCTGAAGTCCCATTAGTGGCTCTCTAAGATCTCCCTGAACAGGAAGAGTGGTGACACACATTAGCAGGACATTTCAAGAGATGCCTCCATGCATAATCCCCTAAGACTTGGTTGACCTCTGAGGGCAAGGAACGAAGTTATCCTTTAGGTCCCTTGGCCAAATTTGGGTGGATGTTAAGTATGGTCTTTAAGTACCCAGAAAGACTAAGTTGCCCCAGCCTATTACATTGCACCTATATTAAAATTGTATCCTTTGGAAACAAACTGTATGCAATTTCCATAGCATATTTCTTGATTTGCATCTTTCCATTTTAATCCAATATTACCCTAAAAGATGCACACTTACCCTCCATCATGTACCAAAAGTCCAAGGTGTGAAAATAAATGTTAGGGGGCTGGAGAGATAGCCTAGTGATTAAGTGTGCCGACTGCTCTTTCAGTCGGACGTGGGTTCAATCCCCAGCACCCACATGGCGGCTGAGAGCTGTCTTTAACTCCAGTTCCAGGGAATTCGACACCCTCTTCTGATCTCCACAGCATTGTATGACATGGGTGCACGAACCTACATGCAGACAGTACATTGATACACATAAAAATAAATAAAACAAAAAAGAGAAAATAAATGTTAGGTCAGCTCTAGAACCTGTTTAGGGATTCACAATGCAAGAACACCATTGTCTTTAGATCATGACGAATATAACATTAACGTTGCTCAGTTTGCCTTACAACTAGGTACTTGGTACTAGCATCCACAGATGAGGGACACCATTCATCTTTTTTTTTTCTGGAATTGTGTTACTTCACTTAGCATAAAATCTAGTTCCATCCATTTACCTGCAAGCTTCATGATGTCATCTTTCTTTACCACTGCATAGATCTCCATTGTGTAGATAGAACTCCATTGTGTAAACATACAACATTTCCTCTATCCACTCGTCAGTTGAGAGGAACGTGGGTTGGTTCCAGCTCTTCTCTATAGTGAAGAGAGATGCAATAAACATGGCTGTAAATGTATCTCTGTGGTAGGAAGAGTCTGATGGTTATATTCCCAGAAGTGGTATGGCTAGGTCAGGTTCTAGGCTCATTTTGGGTCTTTTAAGTGTTCTCCATACTGGTTTCCATACTGGTTGTATAAGTTTTCATTCCCACCAACAGTGGATGAATGTTTCCCTTTCCCCACACCCTCTCCAGCATTTGGTATCATTTGTTTTCTTGATCCTTGCCAGCCTTATTGGGTGGAATGAGATGATATCTTAAAGTGGTTTTAATTTGCATTTCCTTAATTATTAGCTATGTTGAACACTTTTTAAGATGTTTCTCAGCCATCTCTAACTCCTCACTTGTGAAGTCATCTGTTCAGCTCTTTACTCCATCTTTTGAGTTATTTTTTTTTTTTCTTCTTTGTTTTTTGAGTAGTTTATATATTCTGGAAGTTAATGCTCTGTCAGATGTATCAGTAGTGAAGGGTTCCTTCCACTCTGTGGGTTTCTCTTCCTTGTTTCTTTTGCTGTACAGAAACTTTTGAGTTTAATAAGGTTCCACTTGTCAATTGTTGACCTTATTTCCTACTGTCTGATTTAGAAAGTCTTTTCCTATGCCTATGTCTTGTAAGTTGCTGCCAACTTTTTCTTATATCACCTTCAGAGTTTTGGGTTTCACATTGAGGTCTTTAATCCATTTGGAGTTGATTTTTGTACAGGGTGAGAGTAAGATGTTTAATTTTATTCTTCTGCAAGTGGTGATCCAGTTTTGTCAATACCATTTGCTGAAGATGCTTCTCTCCTCTATTGAGTCTTTTTGTCCCCCTTGTCAAATATGAAGTGGCTGGAATTGTATGTGCTCAAGTTTGGAGCTTCAGTTTTGCTCCATTGGTCTACAGGTCTGTTTTTGTGCCAATACCAGGCTGTTTTAATGAGAATAGCCCTGTAGTATATTTTAATGTCTGATATAAAAATCCCTCCTGTATTGCTCTTTTCTCTCAGGATTGCTTTGGCTCTTTGGGGAGGCAAGGCAGCAAGCCACAGGCACTGAGGTATTAGCAGACAGCTTAAAGATAATATCCACAATGGAAACAGGAAGTAGAGAGGGCAAACTAGAAGTAGGACCAGGTATGAACTCTCAAATTCCACCCACAGTGACATACTTCCTCTAGCAAAGCTAAACCTTCTAAACATCCCAACATAGTGCCACAAAATTCAGAACAAGTTCAAATATTTGAGCTTATGGGGGACATTCTCATTCAAATGATCACAATAGCTTTCCTCAGTATAGTGCTTTCTGTATTTTTGTATTTTTATTTTTATTTAATTTTTGTGATTTTCATACAATATAGTCGATGATATTTAAAACCTGTCCCTTATCTTCACCTCACCTTACTGCTACCATCTAATTCAATATGTATAATATGGTCTCTAGATCTGATTTGTGTCCTTAAATGTACTTCAGTGTGAATCCATCCACTGGGCCCACAAAGAGTCTCTCCCTATCCCAGCAGTCATCATTTGCCAAAAGTTCCTCATGTTGGATTGGTATTTCTTTTCTTTTCTTTTCTTTTTTTTTTTTTTTTTTTTTTTTTTTTATTTGGGGTTCCCTTTTTTTCCCAGCTGCCC
>VZQC01007315.1:61109-118312 GCA_009823505.1 Rhizomys pruinosus
TTTTTTGTCTTTTTGAGATAGGGTCTCCTTTTAGTCCCAGCTGGCCTGGAACTCACTATATAGACCAGGCTGGCCTTGAACTCACAGAGATCCACCTCCTTCTGCTGGGATTAAAGGCATGCACCATCATGCCCAGCCTAAGACAGTTCTTAGCCACCATGTGGGTGCCGGGAATCTAACATGGGTCCTCTGCAAGAGCAGTCAGTGCTCCTAACCTCTGAACCATTTCTCCAGCCCTGTATTGGTATTTCTAACTGAGTCCCAATATCTATGCTGAGATTTTGTCTGGTTTGAGCTTGAATAGGACTTGTGCATGGTGTTACCACTACTGTGTTAAGTTCATAAGAATAACTAACAAGCTGTGTGTCATCCATTCCCTTCAGCTTTTAGTTTCCTCCTTTTACTCTGCAATAATCCCTGAGATTTAAGAAGAAGAGATTTAAAATAGATGTCCTATTCAGGGATAAGCACTCTGAAGCCTCTTGTTCTCTGCACATTGGCCAATTATGAAGTTCTGTCACATAATTTTTATAAATGATATCTTCTTTGCATAATTTTTATCATAATGTGCAAACCAATGTGCATTGACAGTTTTCAACATCATTTTACTGGAGGCATGTCTATTTAGGATGCTGATTTTCCGTTTCTCATAGTCATCAGAAATCTGTCAATAAGACTGTTTTGTGCATTATGTTAAAAGGGATAGAAATCACTTCTTTATATACAGGAGGTATTATTTTATTTAGTGTTATTACCGTTCAAATATGAAGGAGGAATCTCAGGTGCAAAGTTCATAGAAATACAGATTTAGTGTGGTGGGACACACCTTTAATCCCAGCAATCAGGAGGCAGAGGCAGGTGGATCTCTGTGAGTTCAAGGCCAGACTGGTCTGTTCCAGGACAGCTGGGGCTACAGAAAGACCCTGTATCAAAAAGACAAAAAAAACCCCACAAACCACAGATTCTCTTATATTAAAATCATTTAAGTGTTAAATTGTGTATTAGTTAGTTTTATGTTACTATAATAAAACACCATGATCAAGGCAGCTTCTAGAAGAAGAGCTTATTTGTAAATGGTTCCAGAAGTTTAAGAGTCCACCATGACAGGGGAGGCATGGCAGAAGGCAGCATGAGAAGAACCCTGAAAGCTCACATCTCTGAGAGAACAAAGTGGTAGTGAGGCTACACTCCCAAAGATGTCCCCAGTGCTTCCTCCAGCAAAGTCACATGTCACATTTAAAAGGTATTCTTACAATGATGATATATTAATATTGTTGAACTTGCTTATTAGATTATCACATCACCAAGAGATGAAGACTTTGGGAATAGGGATTCTGTTTGATTCCCTTAGTCTTCAGAAGACCTACAGAACAAGGAATGTCAGTTATTTGGAATGATTTACCAAACAAGATTATTCTGTGAAGCAAGTCCTTTCCTACGTGTCCTTACCAGAGATGTCCTTGATTAAATTCTGTCCAGGATCCTCTTGAGTACTCTTTTCACTATGTGTCACATTTGACTTATAAAGAATTGAACAAATATTACTATAGTTGTTAACAGCCCAACATCATATTTTGAAGATAACCTTAGACTCCCTTAATGTATTGCCTGGGAATGCTCAAGGCCTCCAAAGAATTTTCTGTCTATTTTAGGCACCATATAAAGAAAGGTTTTCTGTTTCTAAGTCTGAATGGAAAGATACGAATGTAGCTTAGACAAGTTCCATTTAGAAAACCTTGATCAGTTTCACATGCACCAACATTGACTTACTCTGCTTTCTAATTATTTGTAATATTTCACATCTCAGCATCTAAGCTGCTGCTTACTTTTTCCTTTAGTCTCTGTTTCAAGTAATAATCAGGTCTCAGAGTATGGCTCAGTGATAACACATGTGGCTAGCATGCATGAGGCTCTGAGTTTTGTGTCTATTACCACAAAAAAAATAAATAAAACAACCAATAGCTTCTTTATAAATGGAGCTCATGTTGGACACTTTCCACTACTGCAATATGGTACTTACTGAATAAAAACTGTCCCTATCACTTAAACTAATATCCATGTTCTTGTGAATATACCCAGCCACACCTGTGCAAATTAAAGTATATTACCAATTTAAATTTGTTTTTACCACTTTATTGTCAAGGATATTTTATCATTGACATCTTTTAGAAAACAATACATACAAATTTTAGAAAAATATTTTTCCTGTTAATAGAAAAGCAAAACCATTATTGTCTTGCCAATGTAGCNAGGTTTTGATAACATAGTAGAAGAGCAATTGTTTTTTTTTAAGTTTACAGATTCACATTTTCCTCCTTTAATTTTATATTACTCTAAAATATGAATACATACTTTCCACTCATATACAATAATTAAAGAGTCTGAAAGTAAGTGGTGGATTCTAGAGCCCATTTACATTAGTTGCTTTCAGATAAACAGAAATATAACAATAATGTTCAGCTTGCCTTTCATCTGGGGATTTGGTGTTAGCATCCACAAATGAGATCATTTGACGATTGTTTTTCTGGGACTGTGTTATTTCACTTAGCATAATGGCTTCGAGTTCCATCCATTTACCTGCAAAGTTCATGATATCATCTTTCTTTACTGCTGAGTAGTACTCCATTGTGTAGATGTACCACATTTTTGTCATCTCCTCATCAGTTGAGGGGCATTTGTGTTGGTTCCAGCTCTTTGCTAGTGTGAAGAGAGCTGCAATAAACATAGATGTGCATGTATCTTTGCAGTAGGATGAGTCTTGTGGGTATATACCCAGGAGTGGTATGGCTGGATCAGGTGGTAGGCTCATTTTGAGTCTGTTATCGATTCTCCACACTGCTTTCCATAGTGTTTGTACAACTTTACATTCCCACCAGCAGTGGATGAGTATTCTCCTTTCCCCACAACCTCTCCAGCATTTGGTGTCTTTTATGTTCTTGATCTTAGCCAGTCATATTGGAGTGAGATGATATCTGAGAGGGGTTTTACGCATTTCCTTAATGATTAATGATGTTGAAGACTTTTTAAGATGTTTATCAGCCATCTTTACTTCCTCACTGGTAAAGTCTCTGTTCAGCTCTTTACTCCATCTTTTGAGTAGGTCATTTGTTTGAAGAGCAATCATTGTAAACAAACTGATTTAGCCTTAGTGGAGTTACTACTAGTGCTTATATCTTGACTGCTTTTAAAATATAGCCTTAATTGGGGCTGGAGAGATGGCCTAGTGGTTAAGAGCTCTGACTGATTTTGCCGAGGACCCAGGTTTGATCCCCAGCACCCACATGGTGGCTGAAAGCCATCTTTAGCTCCAGTTCCAGGGGAATCTGGCACCATCTTCTGACCTCCGAGATATTGCATGACACGGGTGCATAGACCTACATGCAGACAGTACATTCATACGCATAGAAACAAATAAAATTAAATATCTATCTATCTATCTATCCTTAATAAAAATTACTCAGTTTTCAGGACTACAAAATTATTTCCCCCCAAACTTTATAACTATTCCCTATTCCCTGCAATAATAAAATTTCCTTAGTATCCTGGTTCCTGAAGTAATGTTACTGAGTGATAAGTTATATATATATATAATATATATATATCAATATAATATATAGCTAATCTCTATCGTATTAAATCTAGACCCGTTTTCCCCAGCCTACGCCCCCACCCCCACACCAGAGCTCATGTCTTCTGCCAAACATTGCTTTTCGTCTCTTTCTCAATCTTTCTCAATATTCCCCCTGAGGAAAAAGTTTGACTCTTTTCAGGAGGAAGTTCAGTGTTTCAGTCATTCTTTGATGCAGTCCTTTATTCCTTTCTGTTGTTGTTGCTGGTAGTAGCTGTTGTTGATGTTTCCACATGCATCCACTCCCAACTGCTTGGACAAAAGCCAAAGGGTGGGGCCATGCACAGCAAATACTTACAACTAGGTATTGGGGGCGAAGCGAGCATCCACGATGGAGGGATACTAAAGTCATCGTTTGGTTTTTTTTTCTGGGACTGTGTATACTTCACTCAGGACATGAAATGTTTCTTTGCATCCAGCCATTTTACTGCAAAACTCATGATGTCATCTTTACTTCTTTACTGAATTGCATAGAACTCCATTGGGTAGAGGTGTACAACATTTTCTCTATCCACTTTGTCAGTTGAGGGGCAGGTTGGGTTTGGTTCCGCCCATTGCTATTTGGTGAATAGAGCTGAATAAACTGGCAATGCCAATGTATCTCTGCAGGGTGGGCGGTCTTGTGGTACATGCCCGGAGAGGGGAGTGGGTATGGCTGGGGTTGGGTGGCAAGTTCATCCAAGTCTTCCAAGGGTCTCCACACTACTTCCATAGTGGCTGTAACAGTTTAACCATTCACTGAGCGGGGGAGGAGGTTCCCCCCTGTTCCCTCCCCACAACCTCCTCCACACAATTGGTATCATTTTTTTCTTGAGCCTAGCCAGTCTTATTTGAAGCAAGATGATATCTTAAAGTGTTTTGATTTGCATTTCCTAATATGATTAGTGGATGTTGAACACTTCTTAAGGTGTTTCTCAGCATCTCTAATTCTTACATTTTTAGCTCTCTTTCCATCTTTTTCATCTATTGAGTGGGTCATTTGTTTTTCTTCTTTCTTCTGTTTTTGTTTGGTAGTCCATATATCTGGAAACAATGCTTTGTCAGATGTTTCTTCGTGAAAGTTTCCTGCCACTCTGTGGATTTCCTTTTCTTCTCTCACATTCCTTTGATTGTTCCTTTTTTGATGTACAAAAGCATTTTGAGTTTAATGAGGTCCCGCATCTAGTCAATACTGCCGACCTTAATTTTTGTGCAGCTGGTTCTGATTTAGGAAGTCTTTTCCTCCCCGTGTGTCGTGTAGTTGCTGCCAACTTATTCGTCTATCACTTCAGATGATTTTGGTTTTCACCGTTGAGGTCTTTGATCATCTGGAGTTGACTTTGTACAAGCTGGAGCTGGAGGTTTTAATTTCATCCGTTCTACCAAAGTGGTGACCAGTTTTGCCAGCACCACTTGCTGAAGATGCTGTTATTCCTTCCTCCAATTGTGTCTTCTTGCCCCTTGTCAAATATGAAGATGTGGGCGGAAATTGTATGTTTCAAGTGGACTTCAGTTTTTTTCCATTGAGTCAACAGGTCTGTTTTTGTAACCAAGTACCAGGTTGTTTTATGACAATAACCCTGTAGTATAGTTTTGAAGTCTGGTATAGAGAGATCCCCCCTAGTGTTGCTCTTTTCCCCAGGGTTTGTTTTGGCTTTATTCGGAGTCGTTTGTTTTTCCAAATAGAATAGAAGGACTTTTTTTCCATTTATCAAATCAGTAAGAAACTCCTGGTGGCGATATTTAATGTGGGATTGTGTAAATACATACAAGGAGTTTGGGTAGATGGACATTTTTTACAATGTTAATTTTCCCAATACAGAGCACGGGAGGTTGTTTTTCCATGCTTCTGATGTCTTTTCAATTCTTTCTTCTAAGGGTTTAAAAAAGTTTTTTGTTGTAGACATCTTTGGTGTCTTTTGGTTAGGTTAAAGTCCGAAGGTTGTATTTTATTGTTTTTAGGCGATTTGAGTGGAAAGGTCTCACTTGAAATCCTTCCCACGTCTGTGTTGGTCTGTTTGGTACAAGAAAGGCCACTGACTTTTTGAAGGTTATTTTGCATCCTGGCCACTGCCTGAAGCTAGTATAATCATTTCTAGAGAGTTTTCTAGTGGAAGTTTTATAGTCCTCAAAGTAAACAATTATATGATCACAGCAAAATAGAGATAGCCTTAACATTCCTCTTTTCCAATTAGACTACCTATAATTTCCTTTCTCCTTTGCCTTTATTGCTCTCAGCAAGTGTTTTTCAAGCACTATATTGAAGAGAGTGGTGGAAGGGGCCGCCTTGCCGAAGTTTTGTACACTAGTTAACAGGGACTAGCTTTACTTTTCCCCCTTTAGCAGAAGCTACTGTGGGTATTCCTGTCTAATTGGCTTTGATTCGCATTTGCGGAATGCTCCCTCGCCATCCATTCCCTCTACGGCTTAAGCCATGAAGGGAATGGCTGGCAATTTTGTCACGACATTTTTCAGCAACAGTGTCAATTGAAAAGGATGGTGTGTTTTTGTGTCCCTTTCATATCCCATTTCTGTGCTTGATATATTATTGATTCAATATGTGTTAACCAGCTCTCTGACATCTTGGTATGAATCCAACTTATGGCATGATGAAGATGATCTTCTTGATGGGGTCTGTATGCAGTTTGCCAGTATCCTGTTTAAATTTCTGGATCTGTGTTCATGGTGGGAGATGGGTTTCCTAATTCTCCTTTTTAGTTTGTATCTTTGCCTGGGGTGAAGGTAATAGTGAATGCGGCTTCATAGAAGGAAATTGGGAGAATTCCCTCTGTCTATCTTTCTAAACAATTTCAGTATAATCGAATATTGTAGGTCTCGTTTAAATGTTTTATAGATTCTTTCCTGAAACATGTCTGGGGCTTGGTTTTTTCTTTTTTTAGTGGGGGGTTTCTTATTATTAGATTTCTTAAATTTACTCAATAGTTTTAGGGTTTGTTTAAGTGGTCGATCTCTTCTTGGTTGAGCTTTTGTGAAATTACCAGGAATTCAGATATTCAATGATCCATTGTCTTCTAGGTTTTTCAAAACTGAGTAGTAGTGTAGCTTTTGAAGTATTCCCGCTAGGATTTTACTGCTTCTTTTCCTTGTCAGTTGTAGAATATTTTCCCTTTTCATCACCGATTCATTGGAATTGAGTTTGTTTCCTTCTTCTTCGGTTAACTGGGCTAGAGGTGCTGTTCTATCTTGTTTATTCTTCCAAGGAACCACTTGTTGGATTATGAGTTTTTATGTATTGTTTTCTTTGTTTTCATATTTCATTTTTTTTTTTTTTTTTCTTTTTTTTGGTTTTTTCTTCTTTCTTTAAGTATTCTTTTCTCTCAAGTGTTTTAGTTCCGTGTATTAGATCATTCACTTTGTGCTCTTTTCTGTTTTTTCCTAATGTAGGCACCCAGGGCTAATAGAAACTTCCTCTTCATTACTACTTTAAGTATCGCCATAGGTTTTGCTGTGTTGATATTCCATTGTCATTCAGATTCCAGAATTGGCATTTGATTCTCTTCTTTATCTCTTCTTGAAGCAATTCATTACGCAAGAGTGCATTGTTTAGTCTCCATGTGTTTAGGCAGTAGGGCTATCCTAATCGATATTGAGCTTTATTGCACTTAGGCCTGTGATGAATGCAATGAATTATTCAATCATTTTTGTATATTGTGGAGGTTTCTTCATGTGCTCCCAGTACTGGGGGTTGATTTTGGAGAATGTTCTGTTGGGCACTGAGTAGAAAGTGTATTCCTCTGGTATAGGTGGAATATTTCGGTAGATGACTCTGTAGAAGTCAATTGGTGGGTATCATATCGTCAGTTCAGAATGTTCTCTGTCTTATTCTTTGTCCGTTGACCTGTCAAAAGGGCTCCATGGGGTATGTAAAGTCCCCACGTATAGGTAACTGGAGTAAATCTGTGCCTTGTAGGACTGGAGAATTGCTTATAAAAGTTTAGGGCACCAGAGTTTGGGCATATCCTATTATAATTGTAAATCTTCTTGTGTGAATGTTGCCTTTTGCTTAAAAAATGTAATGCCATTCTTTGTCTCTTCTGATTTTCTTTTTTTGAGTTCTTTTGTTATATTTTTTTTAAAATTTAAAAGCAACAAACCTGCTTGCCTTTTGGTACCAAATTTGCTTGGAAATTTTTTTTCCTGTCCTTTAAGGTAATTAAGATGCTGTTCTTGGAGAGCAGCAAGAGATGGGATTCTGTATTCTTAATCCAATCTCCTCAGTCTGTTTTTTGATGGGAACATCTAGTCCATTAATATTTACAGTTAAGACATGATAGGTTTGTTTCTTTCTTTTGCTTATTACCACTTGCACAGTTCAGGTTTAAGGGTTTTTACTTCTTGCAAGTTATGCTTTCATTTTTCTCTTTCTAGTGTGCCTGGGAATGGTGCTCCTTTCTTCTGACCTTTCGAATTGCTTCAATGTCGATCTGAAGGGTTGGTTTTCATGGACATGTATTCCTTTCAACTCTGTTTATAGTCATGAAAGTTTTTGCTCTCACTCTCCTTTCAAGTATAATTGACATTTTTGCTGGGTATAGTAACCTGGGTTGGCATCTATTGTCCTTTAATACTGGGAATGCTTTGCTCCACGTTCTTCTTGGTTTCATAGTTTGCACTGAGAAATCAGTTGTAATTCTGACAGGTTTCCCCTTATAGGTCACTTGTTGTTTTTCTCTTGTGGCTTTAAGGATTTTGTCTTTGTTTTGGGTGTTTAGCAATTTTAACTATGATGGGCATGGAGAATTTCTTTTCTGATCTTGTCTGTTTGGAGTTCTATGTGCTTCTTGTATTTGTATTGGTTTGTCTTTTTTTAGTTTGGGGATATTTTCATCTATTATTCTGTTGAAGATCTGATCAATACCATTCTCTTGGGATTCTTCTCCTTCCTCTATTCCTATGATGCAGGTGTTTGATCTTTTCATAGTTTCCCACAGTTCCTGGTTGTTCCACTTTTGTGTATTTTTAAATTTTTCATAATCTTTACTTGAGGATTTTAGTTGTCTGTTATCTTCCAAGCCTGATATTCTTTGTTCTGCTTCCTCCATTCTGCTTCTGAGTCTTTTTCCATTCCTTTCCTCTTGATTGGATGAGTGTTTGATTTCTTTTTTCATTTCCTCTTCTGATTTCTTTAGTATTTCCACTTCCTTTTGGAGCTTCTCAACCTCTTCCTGTAGCTCTTTACTTCACTGGTTGGTTTCCTTATCTTTTTCAACATGGGATCTTTTCAATGTTTCCACTTCCTTCTTGAGTTCTTCATTCTCTTTTCTTAATTCTTTGATTTGCTCTTTATAATCTTGTACTTCTTTAAGTATGTTCACGATTGTGCTTCTGATATCTTTGTCCTGGGCCAACCCCAAGGGGATCTCACTGTAGGAATCTTCCACAGGGTTGGTAGAGCTTGGTGTGGGATTATCCAGCACCTTTCCCATATTGTCTCTTCTTTGCACTTCTGGCATATGGGCTTCTCCTTGCCTGTATTCCAATGTGAGTCCCAAATGCCTCTTCACTGTGTTGAAGGCTTGCTTTGCTTGCCTCCTTCAGATGCCTTTGTAATCTCAGTTGTCAGAGGAGGGGTTCTTTAGCTGGTGGGGGAGTGGGGGTGCTCTTTAGCCCATGACCCGGTGCTTCAGGTGGTTTTGGGAGATCTCCGATCTCAAGACTCACACAACTCCACGTTTTATACCAGCTGGGGGGATAACTCCGTCCCCACAGCCACAAAAGCCAATTAAGTCAAAGACAACTAGATTAACTAGATTAAGTCAAACAACAATCCACCTTGCTGAAGCACCCAGCTCCTGATAAATTATATTTATAGTGTAGAATTGTTCTAGGATTAGACATAAAATTGGGACAAGTTTTATTCCTTGAAAACATAAGCCAAGATTTTTATTTGACTTTGTTTGGATTTGTTGTTCCTCTCTTTGTCACATTTAGCCTTCAGACAGGCCAGGTGCTTGCATGACAAACAGAAAACTGGGGTATTTGAAGCCAATAATATCAGCCAATGGCAACCTATGCAATAGACAAAGGTATGTATTTATAAAAATCTATATTTTTTCTTATTTTCTTTTTCTATTCATATTACTCAAGATGGGTATCCTAGGGATATGTACATTCTCAGCACATCGTTTTAAATATTGGCAGAAGATAATCTTAGAAACTACATAAATACTGCTTTATCTTATAGTGTACACACAGTGCATTTCTCCATTTTTTCACACAATTTCATTATTAAGATGATTTCCAAAAATTAATAACAATGGTGTTGTAGGATTTCTCACCCATGATATTTCTACTAATGATTGGAAGACAAACCCTTTTGATTTTCCCTGGGTTTAGTTTTTCTTCCATGTCCCTGATATAACTACATTTTTAAGCCATACATATTTTGAGATTTTTGGTTTAAATAATATTTGACTTAAATTGTGTGTTACAGAGCCAACATTAAACAAAATAATGAATACCCATTTTATATATTTGGATATCTGGCTAACATCAAGCTGTGAGAGGATTCCATGTCCTATAATAATGAAGTGTATAGCCCAGTTATATACAAACATAACCATTTTGTTATATCTATATATAATATATATACTATATTATATATAGTATATATATATAGATATATAGTATATATATAGATAATATATTATATATAATCCATAAATAATCTAATTTAAAAAATAAATAAATAATCTAATCATTTATATTATGTTATCACATAATTAAATTATTTAGTGGCAGAATGTTTGTTTCTTTCATATCAATTATCTGAACTTTTTTAAAAACTTGAAAGAATTATTTTTTAATCTCTGAAATAAAGTTCTGTCTTATCAAACCTATTATAAGCTCATGCTTCAATATTTAAAATATCATTTTCAGTAAGTTATCAATATGTTTTTCAAAATAAAATAGAACCATTTCAATATGCCACGCAAAGGATTCTTATGACTTTTTTATTTAGGAAGTAGTTTGACTAATGTTTCTTAGCAAGATAATTAACTGAGAGCATCTGTATTGACTGAGATTGTTCAAAGGAAGAGAAAGTCACAGAATGGCAAACGCCATTCCTTAGATTACCTACGAAAGTAATAAGGAACTTTATCAACTGCTGTCTCAGAAGGATCTTTCTAAGGAGATATAATCAGTAGCATCAAATGTTTTGCACCTAACTGACATCTCCTATTTGTGTTCAAGAGGTTCAAGTCTTTGCTAGACAAAAAGCTCACATGTGTGGATAATACATTATATGATGCAAGCTGTGTTGGCTAAATATAGTTGTCAACATGACTGTATCAGATCAATGGACACTCGAGCCATTAGGCACTCCTGTGGGCCTTTCTTAATCAGAATTTTGAGTGGCACCTTCTGGTGGAACTCCACATAAAAGGACAAGGCAGAGGAATTGGAGAGGGTTTGGGTCCAAGGCTAGCAGGGAACAGGGTTGGGGGTGGGATAGAATGGAAATGTTGAGGCTGCAGGGGAATATAATAGAGATGCTATGGGTGGGATCTGACTTACCAAGGTTGTAGGTGGGCCAGCCTGTGTCAGGCATATCAGGACCCAGGGGTAGATTGAATTGGGACCACTTGAAGAGAAATTTAGCAAATTACATGCTAGAGTCTTTAGCTAGTCTGTGTTAGAAAACTAGCTCAGAGATGTGCTAAACACTCTATCTTGTAGTGCGCTAAGTTCCTCCTCAGGTGGTCCCAACCCAGCTCTTTCCATTCCAATCCCTTGCATCCTCAACATTTTCAATCCATCCCACACCAACCCTGTCTCCTGCTAGCTTTGGACCCAGGCCTGGTCCAATTCTTCTGCTTCAGATCTCTGGACTATGCTCCTAACCTACCCTAATGAAATATTCTACTAGTACCTAGTTTGCTAAGTCTAACTTCAGTTGGTCCCCACCCTCAGCTTTCCCTGGCTCCTGACCTGTCCAACACAGACTGGCCCTCCTAAGAACCTAAAATGTCAGATCCCACCTACCTCATGTCTATTCTGTCCCCTTGTAGACTGAACATTTCCAATCTGCCTAACTTACACTGTCCCTCTGCTAGCCTTGGCCCAAGCCTGCTCCAATTTCTCTGCCTAAGAACTCAGGACTAACATCATAACACAGACTGGCTAATCCCTCTATCCTACTTTAATACCCTCCACAGTAGGTACTAACTCTGCCTTACCCTGAACTCCTGATCTGTCTGACATAGAAAAGCCATCCTACTACCCTACTCAGCCTGCCTGCTACCCTGTCCCCCCACAACCCAGAGCAACGTACTACCCTGCAAGAACCTGAAACACACACAAACTAATTTCTCATACCTGAGCAAAAAGCAGCCAAGTTACATAAACAATATAAACAGAACCAAAATCCAAATGGAGGAAAGGTAGCATCTTCAACAAATGGTCCTGCCAAAAGTCAATCTCCACTTGTAGAATTAAATTGGACACTTATCTTCCACCTGGCATAAGTGTCCATTCCCAAGGGGTTAAAGAATTCAATATAAATCCCCAAACTCTGAAACTGCTAGAAGAAAACATAGGCAGTACCTAATAAGATATAGGTGTAGGAAAGGACTTTCTAAATTGGACATCACTTATTCATGTATTAAGGTCAACAATAAGGAAGTGAGATATCATTAAGCTACAAAGCTTCTCTGCAGCAAGTAAACAATGAACAAAGTGAGGAGGAAAGCCACTGAGTGGGAGAAAATCTTTACCACGTATACGTAAGACACAGGATTAATATTCAGAACATACAAAGAACTCAAAAACCAAAGATAGAACAAAATAAATGTCTCAATAAAAATATGTACTATAAACCAGAACAGAGAGTTCTCAAATGAAGAAATAAAAATGACTAAGAAACACCTTAAAAAGTGCTCAGTATCCTTAGTAATTTCACCTTACCAATCGGAATGTCTAAGATCAAGAGAACAAAATACACCAAATACTGTTAAGGATGTGGAGAAAGGGGAACACACATTCAGTGCTGTTGGAAATACAAACTCATGAAACAACTATGGAAAGTAATGTGGAAAACTTTTAAAAAGCTCAAAATGAATCTACCATATGATCTGGTTATACCATTCCTTGGCATATACCCAGAGGACTCATCCCATTGTAGCAGTACCTGTACATCCATGTTTGTAGCTTGTTACAATAGCTAAGAAATGGAAATAATTTAAATGCTCCTCGACTTATGAATGGATAATGAAAATATACATTTACACAATGAAGTTCCACTCAGCAGTAGAAAAGATGAAATTTGCAGGTAAATGGATGGATGTAGAGACTTATAAGTGAAGTAACACAAACTCAGAAAAGTAAGCGATGGATGTTCTCCCTCATTTATGGATCCTGGCACCATTCCTGTATATATCCTGACAGAACACCAGGAACAAAGAAAATGGAAAGGAAACATGGAGTTTAAAGAAAAAGTAAGAAACAAAAAGAGGAGGATAGTAGGAAACATATTACCAGGGAGAGGTGGTAAACGTGGGAGTGTTTAGCTGGGAGGGGAAGAGGGAAGAACATGCAGGGGTCCATGGAGGTTTGTGAAGAGAGAACTCAGGAGAGAGGGGATGGTGGGAACCTGGTGTTATTGGGGAGAGGGTGAGGACATTGCGGGGGCATTAGGACTGGAGAAGCAGGTGTGAGGTTGAATGGACAGGGAGAGAAAATAGAGATGAATAGATCTTGCAAGGCTAGGGAGGGAAATGCTTTAGGTCAGGAATCCCCTCAGAAATGCACATAAGTGAATATGTATACCTTGGGGCAGTAGGGCTAGGAACACAGTGCCACTCCCTTCGAGTGGTTGGTCAGAGTAGTCCAAGAGATTCCCAAAATAACACAGGCTACTGCCAAAACTCTTGGTTATCACCCAGAACTCAAAGATGAGTCTCCACTCCTGAAGACAAGACATACCTCAGACACAGGACTTGGGACAATGGAGCAGAGCAGGATGTTACCTGTATGCCTTCTACCTGAAGTTTAGCTTTCTTAGTTCTAAGACTACTATGCAAGTTTCTAAGGTAGAAAACTAATCAAAGGTCTAACCCAGCCCTAAAGCTTAATAGCCATAATCAACTGGCACAGCAAAGACCTCTATTGGTGCAGTAGTGGCACTCTTATCTGGAGGGTAATCAACAGCTATCTAATTGGACTTAAAACTCCCTCAATAGGAGTAAACTCATTGGGAGCACCATAAACATGGTCCAAAGTAGAGCAGAGAGAAGGAAATGGACAGCGGGCCAGCCTTAGTTGGGAAGGTGTTGGAGACTGATTACTACTGGGTGAGGTAGAGCAGACTTAACTTACTATCTCTGGATAAGCTGATTGTACTCCAGTGGATGAATTTGCACTGAGGGACATCTGGGTATAATTGCTTGACTAGGTGGTACTTGACATGTATGGCAGAGTGCATGAGGTCCAGGGTGGGTGGAGGCATTAATGGGGGAAGGGGCCAATATTTGACTGAGCACTACCTGTGGCATTGAAGTGTACAAATGCTCAATACGTTTTTCTTTTAATAAAGGACAAGAGTCTGAAAATAATTAGTGGGTGGATTCTAGAACCCATTGAGGGACTCACATTATGACAGCATAGTTCCTTTCAGATAACCCAAAAATATAACCATACTGTCGTTCACCTTGCCTTTCATCAGGGAAATCCACCCACCAATTATTTTCAGACTCTGTAATTACTGTATATGGGTGGAGAGTAAGTATCCATATTTTAGAATAATATGAAATTAACAGAAGAAAATGTGAATTCCTAAGCATAAAAAAAAGACTGAGAGAAAGATGCAGGACAGTTATGATAGAGAACATGATCTGGGATGGTTTGGGGTGGGGTGGGGGGAAGGAATAGGGGAATATGCCTGAACAGAAATGAAAAATGATGTATGAAATACATAAAACATCAATAAAAAAAAGGACAAGAAAGAAGGAAGCTTTTTTTTTCTTTTTTTGCCTGTTTGCCTTTACTCTCACATGCAAGGTAATTTAATCCATTGCTGTAGCATTCCTTCACTGATATTAGAACCAACGTTTTTGGAGTTCCAAAATATGCTGAATAAAAGCAGGTCTCCAGGGATTTTCCAGGACTTCAGTTCCAAACTAAGGCTGCTGAGACATCCAGCCTCATGGACTGACTTACTATTACGTTCTTACCATGTCCAGTGTGAGACAAGTAATTGTTGGACTACCCAAGCCATACAGTGTAAGCCAATCTAGTACAAAGACACACACACACACACACACACACACACACACACACACACACTATTTTATCAGTTTTATTCCTTTAGAAAACCCTAAATACTTCAGCCACTGTCCCGTCTATAAAGAGGAAAGTCTGCTCATGCTTCAAAAAGGGAAACCTGGTCTAGCAAGAACTGACTTTGTCCTTGAATGGATGGAACTGGTAAACGAAAAGCCAAAAGGAGCCTGGGGCTCCCTCTCCCCACCCCTCCAAAAAAACCCCAAGTGACCCCTGAGGACCAGATCCTCAACTGACCTTGAGAAAAACAAAAACCTTGGTTAACATCCAAAAGGAAAATATAACCAGAAGTAAATAGTAAGACCTGAGAAATTCTACTTCAGATATAAAACTTGAGATCTTACTAATGAAGCACAAGCAATTAGATATATAGGTATTTAAACAGCACTAATAGTTATGGTAGGTTACTTTGGTATAGACACATATGTTTGGATGATATGTTAATCCATGAATTACATTTTTTTTCCTGTTAAATATGACAGGGTCTTACTGTGGCTTATGACATCTCCTAACCTGTAGAGGATGTAAGCTTGTGGCATCAGCCATGGGTTATTCCTCCAAGGAGAGAGCCAATAGCCAATTAGGTTTGGGATATACAGGCATATGGCTGCCACTGCTGCAAAGTATTTCCATGCAGATAGAGGTTTAGCTGGTGCTGATGGAGGGATTTTTGCTTGACTCAAGGAGACCGTATTTATAGCTTTATTTGGTTGAGTCGTCTTAGGTAACCACTCTCTAAGGTATTCGCAAGAGGCATATCTGTACACTAGCATGTTCAGTGGTCTCATATACATCTTTATCCCAAATCAGTTAGCGTCAGGTATCGTTGGCAGAAGGGCCTTACCACCTCTTTTCCTGCAAATATCCCAGTTTTAAGGCAAGGAGCCTTTACCATTTTGTGCAGCTTGGATCCCCTGCCAACATCTCCCTGGTAGAAAAATCCCAATTGCTGATGTAGGATTGAAAGGTTATCACTGGACAAACTGTCAGCCCATGAAAGGAAACAGCCAGAAATTGACCAGAGTCCAAACAACAGCTCCAGAGAGAGGGACTGTTTTGGCTTCTCATCCACCCTGTGCCCCTTTTCTAAGCCTAGGGAGCAATCTGGAGAAGAGGGGGCATGATACTTAGAATGTAAGGCGTAAGATTTGGGCGTGAATGGTGAAACTATAGCAAAATAGACTGGACACTCATTTGATTCAAACATCATGATTGAACATACAACCCCTCACACCCCACTGGATGGTGGGGCCACGTGGGGGTTTGGGCACAACAGCCTGGAAACTGGTTTTACATGAAGGATGCATTGTACTCATGGATTGGATACTTATAGCTAAAAATGAAAAAAAAAAACCTGAGAGAACAAGATTGCAGGACAGTTATGCAAAAATGCAATGAATCTGGGATGAGTGGGGGCGGGGTAGGGGGGAAGGGAAAGGGAAAAATGCCTGAAGTGAAATTGAAAATTGATGTATGAAATGCACAAGCATCAATAAAAAAAAAAACTTGAGATCTAGTGAAAAAGAACAGAAAAAACAGAAGAGCAACTGGTGATTGTCTGTCTTCAATTCCTATTGGCAAGTGCAGCTACCATGTGCTGCCACTGCTTTTGCCATCCTTCAAGATATGAGACACAGCTTTACAACCTTCCAATGCGACTTGGAAAACCAGTCAGACTCCACAGAATCCTACCAAACCTTCAATGCCAGAATGGGACTACTGAGACAACCAACCTTGCAGACTGAGCACTACTAGGGGTTCAGACCTCTATCAGAGTATAAGACTGCCGATTTGATGCGATTACCCAGGCTTATTCATGGAGGGAAGATTCAAACAGGGACTCAGTGCACTTACTGGACCTCATGTTGGGTAAGGCCATGGGAAGGGAAAGACCCCCAGCGTGGAGCATCAAAGAGCAAAATTGATGGTTAGTTCTCGGCTTTGCCAAGAGGGAGCTTAAACACTTCCTGGTGCAGAAAAACACTGAATCTTATCGGTATATAATGTAAAAGAAAAAAAAGAAAAGAACATCATTAAAGACTGAGGTGCTTAAAACACTCGATGATGTCATAATCTTTATATATGTGTACCATGCATATATGCATATTATTGGGCAGTGATACAAATTGGAAGGGAACAACAACAACAACAAAAGATTGGTCAAAGAATGACTGAAATGGTAAACTTCAGCATCAAAACAAGTAAACTTCTGTGATCAAAAATTAAAAAAAAAAAAAAAAAGACTGAGAAAAAGATGAAAGACTTGTATGGCAGAATTCATGATGCATGAGCTCTGGTAGGGTGGGGGCAAGGAAGGAGGAATGGGTCTAAATTTGATTGAGAAATGTATGAAATGCACAAAACTTCAATAAAAATTGGCTTAAAAATAAATAAATAAATAAATAATAAATAAATAAATAAAAGAAAACCCTAAATAATACACTAGCAAGCATGTGGAAATCTACGTTTTGAGAGCAATCAGTATAGGCAGCCTAAGTGTTGAACATGGATGAAAAGGGAAGAGAAAAAATAACTTGAGATATTAACAACTTTACAAATTTACAGCTTGATATTCTACTAACATTCTTCTTTGTGTTGTCCTTGCCATACTATTCAATAAGAAAGACAGGAAAACTTGTCAAGGCTTGAACTGTGGATGGAAATTGAATGAGTGGGAGGCAATTCAGTTCTACTTCAATTGGGGATGTATCCAGCTTTGGAATAACATGAGTAGTTTCTAAAAATTTTTGAGTCATATGTGCACAATTATATGTAAGAAAATTTTCACAATTCTCCTGTTTTGTATAATACACTCAGAAAAAATATTTTATTGTAGTTGATCCTACCAGTATGTCAAAAATGTGTACTACAGATGGGGAGGGTGATGTATGTCATAATCCCTATAATCCCAGCACCCCTGAGGCAGAGGCGGGTGGATCTCTGTGAGTTCCAGGTCAGCTTGGTCAACATAGAGAAACCCTGTATATAAAAAAGTTACTGTATACTATGAAGTGTGTCTTTATCACGTTTCTAGTAATTCTTAACTTAAAGGCACTGACTAGTTTTGTAAGCTTTTTTTTTTTTTTTTGGTATTTTTGAGACAGGGTCTCCCAGCTATCCTGGAGCTCGCTCTGTAGAGCAGGCTGGCCTTGGACTCACAGAGATCGGCCTCCCTCTGCCTCCCAAGTGGCAGGATTAAAGGCATGCACCACCACGCCCAGCTTGTATGCTTTTGATGTCATACAGGCTATCTGTGGTTTCTTACAGCCATATTCAGTATCATTGTCACAGTCTTGACTTCTATTTTTACAGAGTTTGCTACTGTTCAAGGAACTGAGATTAGGAATGTGATGGCTTAGTGTTGATGTCACTTATTGCTTACTTTATGGGCAGGAAAGATGGCTCAGAAACACATGGGATATGAGCACAGAGATAATGAAAACTTTGTATAAAATAGAAAATGTCATTGAGGGGGCTGGAGAGATGGCCTAGCAATTAAGAACGCCGACCGCTCTTGCAGAGGACCCAGGTTTGTTCCCCCGCACCCACATGGCAGCTGAGAACCCCCTTTAACTCCAGTTCCAGGGGAATCCGACACCCTCTTCTGACCTCCGTGGCATTGCACGACACGGGTGCACAAACCTACATGCAGACAGTACATTCATACGCATACAAAAATAAATTTTAAAAAATTAAAAAAAGAAAATGTCATTGATATAGACACAGGAAAGAAAAGCCTGATTCCTGTATTAGGCCTTTTTCCCTGAACAAATCTGAGATTTACATAAAGAAATGTTGTTCAACTTAAGTGAAATTGACAATTTTGCCATATCTAAAAGAAGAGACTAAGAGATGATGAATTTCTAATTAATCGATGCTGAATTTTACTATATAAAATAACAGATAACTTTTAGGACTGCATAAAGCATAAAATTTAGTATGTTAATGGCTTTAAATTAGAAAGTCCATGGAAATTAATATATAAATTTGTAAATTTCACAGTGTACATTTTTTAGCACAGCCATAGGATCACCTAAAGTGAAATCATCCTCTGAGTAAAGTTGGCAAGTCTTCTTATCATTCATTATATCTTATTCAATTTTCTTTTTTGGTCTTTTTGAGACAGGGTCTCCCTTTAGTCCCAGCTGGCCTGGATCTCCCTATGTAGACCAGGCTGGCCTCAAACTCACAGAGATCCACCTGCCTCTGCCTCCAGAGTGCTGGGATTAAAGGCGTGCACCACCATGCCCAACTCCATTCATTATATCTTATAGTTCATAAACTGTTGGTCTAAACTTAATTTAAATGATTTAGAGATTTCTCTAGGAAAGCAAGGAGGAGAGCTGAGAATTGGAACCCAGCTAGAAGCACTCTTAGATTCTCAGCATAGCAGGCTAGATCAAGCTGTCTACAGAGAACATTAGAACTGCAAGTGAAGGGGCTGGAGAGATGGCCTAGCGGTTAAGAGCGCCGATCGCTCTTACAGAGGACCCGGGTTCGATCCCCAGCACCCACATGGCGGCTGAGAACTGTCTGAAACTCCAATTCCAGGAGAACTCCAGTTCCAGGGAAATCAGACACCCTCTTCTGACCTCCGCAGCATTGCACGACACGGGTGCACAAACCTACATGCAGACAGTACATTCATACACATACAGAAATAAATAAAATTAAAAAAAATAATAACCTCTAAAAAAAAAAAAAAGAACTGCAAGTGAAGCACTGCTCCTCACTTAAACTTGACCAACAGAATCAGATAAGGTCAAGGTGGAGTTCAAGGGTCTGAGAGAACTACCAATAAACGGTTTACAATTTCCCTTCTCCCAGTTGTCAGAACCGGAGGAACACACAAGCTGTAAGACCAACATCTCCCACTCACCCCTGTCCCAGGGCAGCATCTAGTGGAGGCAGCCGAAACCAAAGCAATCTGAAAACCTCATCTTTCAACTCAGCAGCTGTCCCAGCAATTCACTCCATATATTAATGCTGCTCTCAACTTTGGCCATAAATGTTTCTTTTTGCAGTGGAAAGTTATTAAGACAGAGAAATAAACTGGAAAGAAGACTCAGAATAAAGGATTATGAGTATGCAGCCCTAAAGAAGTACATCTCTATTACCTTACCTCCAAGGCTCAGGAAACTTCCTCGGAGAGGGGGTGGAAAGAATGTATGAGCCAGGGTATAGGAAGGAGTGCTTTGAAACATTGTCTTATAGACATAACATGGGCATTCCACTCATGAACTCAAAAACAGCTATGGGATCTGCACATGATCAAACCTGTCAACATTCCAGCATGCATGTGGGAGAGTGGCTTAAGGCCTTACACCTAGCTGAGGAGCTATTGGTAATTAATGTATGATGGGTGAGAGAGAATCGTTAGACGGGTGAGGGGGAATCATTTTTCTTCAGTAGCCTAAACACTGGTAAGCTACCCATGAGCCAGTAAATAAACTCATGCACATGCAAGCAACCCTAATTAAATTGCAATGGGCAGGAAACAAAAGACACAAAAGTACAAATGGGACTTTTTGGGAAGAATAAGGGTTCCACAGGTACTGGGAGAGGGTAAGAGTATGAGTGTGGATAAATGCATTACATACATGAATGAAACTGTCTGTGAACAAACAACAATGTATTTAAAAATAGTAGATAAATGTGTTTTACAATGTGCCTTACCAGGAAAAGAATGATTTGAATCTATTAAGAAGGCCAATTTTCCCATAAAGGGATAAATGTTCAACTTATAATAATCTTTGCCTGCCATTATCACTACACATATGGCATTAGTTATAAAATGATCATAACATTCTAAATATATGTGAAATGTAAGACATGGTTAAATTAAATGACCCTTGCATAGAATTTGAGTATTGTACCTTTAAATATGTGCAAATAGCTATTTAATTCATTTTATTGGTAATCTTAGTTCATTTATACAAAAGCAAGTGACATTCCACCGAAAAAAATATGAAAATGCCAAATTGTTTTCAGAGATTACTTACCCAAGCATTTACAGATAATATAATTTTCTTTGTGTATGAGATAATATAACATGGAGCTTTACACAGCACATAAATATAAATGGATTATTGTGTTTTCTGGAAACCCACCATATGGGTAATGAGGTTTGAGGCAATTTTCTTTTCTTTCTTTTCTTTTTTTTCTTTTTCCACTCAGACTGCATTCTCTCCCTCTACTCTCCCGAAAGAGAGAAGAACGAAGAACGATCATCAATGGCAAGTGGCAGTTGCAGTAAAGCAACACCAAGAGCCAGCTTCACGCTCAGGAGAAAATGCTATGTCTCGTCCTCGTGATTTCTGGTACGCTACACAGAGAAACTTCTCTAGTAACATACTATAGAAATGATCCCTGAAAGTATTGTCTTGAGGTAATTTTCAAAAATTTTTTACCTTTGTAGTTACATATATAACTTGAGTGTGCCACACTGAATTTGTATTTCCTTTTTGACACCTAGTACTCTAATGTCAGTTCTGGAATTGGCGAGCAGCTCTTCAATGAACACTGTGCAAATTTTTATATTATCTAATATAGGCTTCACTGGCTTCATATTGATGTTTCATTTCAATGAATTCTAATAGAAATTAATTTTTATTAATATCTTCATAATCCAATGCTGTATTTTTAGAATTTTTTTAAATTTTATTTATTTTTATTTTTTTATAATTTTTAAAAAATTTTTAAATTTTTATTTATTTTTATGTGTATGAATGTACTGTCTGTATGTAGGTTTGTACACCCGTGTCATGCAAAGCCATGGAGGTCAGAAGAGGGTGTCCGATTCCCCTGGAACTGGAGTTAAAGATGGTTCTCAGCCACCACGTGGATGCTGGGGATCGAACCCAGGTCCTCTGCAAGAGCAGTTGGCACTCTTAACCACTAGGACATCTCTCCAGCCCCCCAAAATTTTTTAAAATATCTGTTTTAAGCTTATGTGCTTTTATTCCACTTAAGGGATTATGGTGGATGGTATATCTTTTTATTGTTAACTTGATGTTATATGTTCATTTAAGGAAAGAAAATGATCCAATATCTCATCTCCAAGATAATTCTTATTTGTCACAGAAACAAAAGATAAGTATCTAAGTTTAATAATAATGCACAAGTATTTTAGTAATAGTCTTTATTCTTCTTGATATAAGAGGTTTTCCTGCGGCTATCCATTTATTTCTTCAAGATTATTTTGGTAACAAGAAAAAATAGTAGATTCGGGCTAGAGAGATGACTCAAAGATTAAGAGCACTGGCTGCTCTGGCAGAGGACAGGGATTCTAATTCCAGTACACACATGGAGGCTAACAACCATCCTTAACTCCAGTTCTAGGGGATCTGAAACCCTCTTCTGCCCTCTGTGGGCATTTCATGACATGAGGGCACTATCTACATGCATGCAATGCACTCATACACATAAAATAAAAATAATATATTTTAAAAAAGAAAAATAGATTATATGTAGGAATCAAGAAGCTAACAGAAATTTTCAGTGCTTTTAAATCACTGATCTTCCAAAGAGTGTGTAGAAGTTTTTGGTATCTGACTGAATATGTCTCCCTGACATGTAACATATTGTCAAATCCTCAGCCAACATACTTGTGAAGAAAGTTAACCATTTATTCAAGATTGATTCAACTGAACAAGCTTATGGAGATTTACTATTTTTATTAGCTCTCATATTAAACTTTGTCCAATACCACATATTAGAATTTTTAAGCAATTAAGCATTACCACAAAATGCTACACTTCTGAATTATGACAAGAACAAAAATTGTAAAGGGTTCAGACATTTTGTTCTCAGTTTATCTGGTTGTGTTTTCTCTTATATGCAGTTATATAGGCTGTTAATCGATTACACTGCTAACACTTTTTTTTTAATCCCACCTTTCTTTCCCAGTCATTCATTATCATTGAAACATAGAGTTTGGGAGGAAGAAGAGATCTAGAGATCTCTTTGTCATGTTTATTTTTTTTCTGTTGCTAGGATAAAATACTCTGATGAAAGCAACTTGAAGGAGGAAAATTTTATTTAGCTCTGAGCTCCAAATTATTGTCCATCATGGCAGGGAATTCATAACAACAGTAACTTGGGGGAGATAATCATATTAGATTCATAATTAGAAGAAAAGAATAGTGAGTGGATGTATTCTATTACTCAGTTGGATATTCTGCCTGACATTAATCTGCATAAAAATCAGAATTTGTTTGCTTCTGTCAGATGGGTCATGCAAGATCAGCTTTCTACTTTGTCCTACAAATTGCGCTATCAAGTAAATTCCAGTACCATCTGTTTCTCCTGCAATGGGCTGAATTTTCTTCATTGAGGTTGTTGACTGAACATGTTCCCCACTACAAATCACACATCTTATTCTGTACCACACATTCTGTGATCCAGCCATAACTGCCTAATATATATATNTATATATATATATATATATATATAGTAAGTAAAGTAGTGGACAAAATTTCAAGGCAGCCTAACATTGAATCTGTGGTGTGGTTATTAATGCTGAATATTATACATATCTACAGTGAAAAATAAAAAAATGGGGCAGAAATAAATACAAAATATACCAGTTTGGAGAAAAACAGAAGGGTAGGAATTGTAATAGTACGGCCAAAATATGTCTTGGAAAAGAGGCTATAATTGTTAAAAAGATATTAGAGCCACCTACGAAAGGCCTCCTGTTCTGTCTACTGAACAATGGAAAGAGTGTCCTCAGGGCAAAACCTCACCCAAGTAAGCTTCCAGCTAGTAAAATGAAAAGGCCTAAGGATCTTTCTGCTTCTAGAAAACCACAGCATACAAAAGAAGCTCAAATATGATCCAAAGGGGTCAAATTTTATCCCAAGCTGGCAGCCTAACTTTGCAGTGTTGTTCACATAAAGCTGGCTGGCTTTAGAGACATGAAAGATGCTAGAGTGAGGTTGTCATTTCTTCTTTCTCTCTGGTTTCAGAGAGCTGTTGAGGCCAGGCAGTATATGGCAGGTGAGTCCCTTTGAGAAGAAGGCCCAGATAGACCAAGACATCCTAAAAAGCCATTGGGTAAAGCTGAAAGTGCAGCATGGTATGTGAGTGGTGGAATCTCTAGATGTTGGAGATGACAGAGCTGTGAGAAATTTGCCAAGGAGAACTGTATTCAAGGATCAGAACTAACCCAGAAAGAATATGTATATTGCAGGCAGCAAAGTTGGAGGAGCAAAACCATCTAGACCCTTTGGAACTAATGTTCTAGACATTGACCTGCAGGATTTGGTGCTTACACTGCTGGCTTTCAGTCTTGCTTTCGCCTTGTAGTTCTTCACTGTGCTCTCATCCCTCCCCCTTTAGAATGAGATTGTATTTTAAAGCAGTTACAGTTTAGTGACTGTCTTAAGTCTCATAAGATTCTTTGGTATTTTGAACAGTTTTGAGATTGTTAAAGACTCTGGTTTAGTTTTAAAGCTGGACTAAATGCATTTTTCATTAAGAGATGGCCATGAAACTATAGGGTCCAGAGAGTGGAATGTGGTGAGTTTTATGAGAAATGTAATAGTCTCCATCTTCTACAAAAAGAGGCTTCTTTGGTGAGGGATAACAGCTATATTTATTTCTAGGTATAAAGATAAGTATTTAGAATATAGCTAAAATTATATTGATTTAAGAAAATAGCTGTTGAGGGGAGCATGGGGACAATAGAGACGCTTGGACTGGGAACAGAGGAAGGAGGTTGAATGGGGAGAAAGGGAGGAGAGATGAATGGAGCTCAGGTGGCATGGGAAGCCAGAAGAAAATGTGTTGGCTCAAAGAACTCCCTCAGATATACACATACGGTGTCCAAACATTAGTGCATATGTATATCTGGAGACTACGGGAAGGAACACAGTGCCAGACAGGAGAGCACTCCCTTCAAGTAGTTGGTCAAAGTAGTCTACAAAGTAACACACTCTACTGTCAGAGCCCTCAGAACTTGAAGATAATAACCTACTGATGAATACAGGAAATACTTTGGATGCAGGACTTGGAGCAATGGAGCAGCAACTGACCTTGAAGCCTTTTCCCTGAAGATTAGTCCTCATAGGTCTTGAATATTATCCAAGTTGCTAAGGAAGAAAATCAATCAGTAGTACAACCAAGCCTTAAATCCAAATAACCGTGATGACTGACACAGAAAACTACATTGTTTGGTGCAGTAGTGGCACCATTATCTGGGAAGCGATCAACAGCTCTTTAATTGGACCTAAAGCCCTCTCAGTAGGAGTGAACTCATGGGTGACATTGTAATTATAGCCAAATATGCATGGCTGGAAAGGTCATAGGTCCTAGAGAAAACCATATCTCGATCATATCTCTAGACAAATGAAATTTTTTACCATATCCAAAATGTGGATCCTTATATATACCGACAAGTATACCATACATCAACTAGTAAAGAAGCTTCTCTTTGCAACAGCTGGAAGCTACTGCAGATTTCCACAACCGATCAGACAAAGAGAATATATGTCTGTGAGATGCCCAGCCATAGTGACATACTTACAGTGGAACCTCTACACCTAAGGATCATGGAACATAGAGGAACAGGGGAACAGGGGCTGGAAAGAATACTTATGAATCCCTCAACTCTCCCCAACGAAGCTTCCTTATTCAACAGAGTGGAATGCACACAGCAAGCCACAACTGCTAAGTTTTAGAGTGTAAGAGACTTCAAAGTGCATGTCCTTAGATATTAAACCTTGTCCATGCATGGCTTAGGGATCATTGCAGAAGAGAGGGATGAAAGATTGTAAGAACCAGGGTGGGTCCATGAACATAGGAAAACAGAGGCTTTCAGTTCACTGGAAACTTGCTCATGTGAACTTATGGTGATGAGGATGTCATGCATAAGTCTCATACCAACACAGACAGTGGCCCAGAGTGGATAGAAGAAAATGTGCAATAGGTCTGCCCTAGCCTGGAAAAAAAGTTGGAGACTGATTACTTCTGAGTGAAGGAGAGTAGACCTTCCTTCAGATCTCTATATAGACTGACTAGGTTCCTATGAACTTACACAGAAGGACATCTGGGTACAAATGCTTGACTGGATAGGATTTAACATTTATAATGGAATACATGATGTCTCGTGGTACAGGAAATGGATGGAGGAGGAGGGGTTATAAATATGACTAAGAACTGTTGTGTGAAATGTATAAAAAGCTTGATATAAAATATTTCTATATGGCAGTAATAGGTTCTCTGCTAGGGTCTATGACTGTTTCAACCACAGGCACTTGGCTAGGTTTACAGTACCAATCATGAATTCCCTCCCATTGAGTAGGCCATATATGTCTAATTAGACAGCCTTTACCTATTGTCAAGATAAAAATGGTACTATTGCAGCATTGGGCATATTTTTCTGGTCCAGTCATTTTTATAGTTCATAGGCTTTAAAACTGAGTAAGAGCTGGGCGTGGTGGCTCACGCCTTTAATTCTAGCACTAGGGAGGCAGAGTTCAAGGCCAGCCTGGTCTAAAGACTGAATTCCAGGCCAGCTGGAGCTATAGGGAGACCCTGTCTCAAAAACACCAAAAAAAAAAAAAAAAACTGAGTAAGACTATTGATTGCTTTTCCTCTCTGTCAACATACATAGCACATTCTGAAACTATGAGAGCTAGTGCTCAGAAAGAATGCTACCAGGTCAGGTCAGTTCCATCTGGATCCTTCCAAATTCTTAGTCTTAAATGTGTGATGTTTTCAGCAATAGGTCTTGCCTTTAAGTTTTAGGAGGCAACCAATGACAGTAGCAATAGCTTATATTGTTTTGGGAGACTTTTAGACCCACCTGACTAACCACTTGAAGGATAGTTTTCCATGCATGGCACTGGAATTTTTAATAGGTAGTCTACTGCTCTTTGGGGGAACGTTATTACCCATGTGGCAAAAATCAATTCAAAATTTGAAATATATTATATGTATTTTAGTAAACTTATATAATAATGTTTCCATATCACTTTTTCAAGCATCTTTGGCATTATTTATATCTCTCGACCACTTAAAGTTCACCACATTTTTCTTTTTTTAATTTTTTTTTAAAATTTATTTTTGTATGTGTATGAATGTACTGTCTGCATGTAGGTTTGTGCACCCATGTCATGCAATGCCGTGGAGGTCAGAAGAGGGTCTTGGATTCCCCTGGAATTGGAGTTCTCCTGGAATTGGAGTTACAGATGGTTCTTAGCCACCATGTGGGTGCTGGGGATCAAACCCAGGTCCTCTGCAAGAGCAGTCGGTGCTCTTAACCGCTAAGCTATCTCTCCAGTCCCCCACCACATTTTTCTTATTCCCACCCTTGATAGACCTGTGTCCTGTTATTCCCCTCTGTAGAGCTCGTTCTTCCCCTTCCCCCATGGTCCCTTTATACTTTGATGGATTCTGTGGTTGCTTCAGGTTATGTACTCACATCTAAAGATTCCCAGCTAGTATCCACAAATAAGAGAGATCATGCTGTGTCTTTCTGGATTTTGGTTACCCCACTCCATGTAATATTTTCCACTTCTATCCCTTTACTTACAAATTTCATGATTTATTTTTCTTTATATCTGAATAAAATTATATTGTTTATTTGTACTACATTTTTTATTGTATATTCTGCAGTTGATGGACAGGTTGTGTCCATTTCCTAGCTATCATTATTAGACTGGCAATGAACATAGATACATAATATCTCTATAGTAGGGTATGAATTTACACTCAGACTTGTGGTTTGTACACAGATATTGAAAATAAAATGCACTTGTTTCAGGGAATTACTAGTTGGGACGACATCTGGATATTTAGCAAGTATATTTCATGTGATAAATGACTTATGTGTATGTGTCTAAATTAATTCTCAACATTTGCATTTTGAGGGAAGATCATTACAAGTTAACAAAAAAACATTTCTCAGATCCTTCATGCTTCAATATGTTTTCCTCAGCATTTTCAGTCTTATGGATAAATATGTTCATAGGATAAGTGGCAGGTATTCTAAAATTATAAAGCACCTGTGGGAGGTTTTGAATCAACATGTTGCAATCTTTAGAGACCTATGTAAGATGATTTGAGTATTTCATTGAGGAGTATTTCTTTGGATTGGAGCAATGCAGATGAAAGTAGTTATTTATTCATTTAACAACATATACTTTGAATACTAACTTTGTGTAAAATATATTTAGGATACAAGATAAACAGTCTTTCTTGAACCAGTTTGTTTGTCTAAAGGTGACACAAAAAATAAACATTTATGTTAAGGCCTTGTGAATCCACAAATTTAGTGAGGGATATAAATAACAGAATCATAATTTTAGAGAATAAAAGTTATTAAAATTCATTTTATCTCTTCAGACTGTGGCCTTTTTTTTGTCTTTTCGAGACAGGGTCTCCCTGTAGCCCCAGCTGTCCTGGAACTCACTCTGTAGACCAGGCTAGCCTTGAACTCACAAAGGTCCACCTGCCTCTGCCTCCAGAGTGCTAGGATTAAAGTCATGCACCACCAAGCCCAGCTCAGACTGTGGTTTTATAAGCAAAAATTCACTGAGGGTGTAATCAAGGAGACTAAGACCATTTTTTTCTCTGAATTTTTGTGTCCAATAGATGGTCATTTTTTGCTTTTCAACTACTGTTCTAAGCAAAAGAGCTTGATATAGCTGGGTCAGAAAAATTATTTTTCAGGACATTATTTATGGAACATAATGACATGACATTTGCAAATACTCACCTTTTAACTTCGAGTACACTTTATGTTGGTTCTCTCTCTCTCTTTCTCTCTCTCTCTCTCTCTCTTTTTCTGTGTTGCCGACATATGTGTAAGTGTAACCATGTCATGCAAAGCCAGTGGAGGCCAGAAAAATATGTTTGATACTCTGGAACTGGAGTTACCAATGGTGGTTAACTTCTATGTGGGTGCCGGGAATCAAACCTGGATCCACTCCATGAACAACCAATGCTCTTGACCACTTGAGCCATCTCTCCAGCCCGAATATGGTATTCTTAAGACTTTGGAAATAACTTTTTAATATGATTTTATTTTGTTTTTAATTATGTATGTATGTGGGAAGGGCATGGGTATGTGCACATGAGTGCAGGTGCTCAAGGAGGCCAAAAGAAGATGTATGATTCCCTAGAGCTAGAGTTATAGACTGTTACAAACTGTCTAACCCAGCAACTGAACTGGAAACAGAACTCAGATTCTCAGGAAGAGCAGTACATATGCTTAATCTCTGAGCCATCTCTCAAGCCTTTGGAAATAAAAGTAAGAATTTTTCATACAAGTTATTTTCTTGCTTCTTAGAACTACTTTCTTCTGATACACTATTGCAGAATTATTCCATTTTCAATGCCTTTGGCCTAGGAAACAGGGGGAGATGAAGAACCCTACATAGTTTCTCCAACCAGTATTGGACAATCTGAGCAGTAGGTTTTTCTGTCACTGATTTGGAAGCCTTGTAACTTAAAGCAAATAAAATTAGGGATGTGCTCTTTTCTATTGTTCATATTTTCCATATATGCCTGCAATACTTTCTCACTGCAACACAGTGAGAAAATTAACAACTATATATGTGTGAAAACCCTTTCTTCTCATTATAAAGTTACAATTTTGTTTCCATTTTTGATTTTTTTTTAATTTTATTTATTTCTGTATGTGTATGAATGTACTGTCTGCATGCAGGTGTGTGCACCCGTGTCGTGCAATGTGGCAGAGGTCAGAAGAGGGTGTCGGATTCCCCTGGAACTGGAGTCCTCCTGGAATTGGAGTTTCAGACAGTTCTCAGCCACCATGTGGGTGCTGGGGATTGAACCCAGGTCCTCTGTAAGAGCAGTCGGTGCTCTTAACTGCTAGGCCATCTCTCCAGCCCCCATGTTTGATTTTTAAACAGTATTCTCTTTATTGTCTTTTTTTGACACAGGGTCTCCCTGTAGTCTCAGCTGCTCTGGAACTCACTATGTAGACCAGGCTGGCCTTGAACTCACAGAGATCCACCTGACTCTGCCTCCCAAGTGTTGGGATTAAAGGTGTGCGCCACCTTGTATTCTTATTAGCAGATAATCATGCTATTAAATATTCCTTAGAAGCATAGTTTAGATAAGTTCAACTAATCCATATGTGAAAACAAGAAGTGGTATTATTTATTCTTTTGCCATAAGCATTTTGGATTGAGCCATCAAAGGAATATTACTAATATATAGTGCACACTAACTGAAATCCCTAGAAAGGCATGCCTTCATTGAACTTTCTACAAGGCTGGTTAACTGATTAGAACTTCAGTGATTCCATAGAGATTTGAATGTTAACATGACCAGACCAGAACTAGCTTGAACAATCTTAGCCCCCAAATATCCTTTTATTGCTACATCTGCATGTGACTACCATAGCATTCTTTTAGATGAGTCCTTTAGAAGTATGTGCACAGACCCCTGAGCTTCCACCAACAAAAAATACTAAGAATGTTATCACATAGCAGCTGAGGCCTATTACAGAAGTTCCTCCATTCTGCTGTGACTTGCCTACTTGAGACTTCCACTAGTGTATTTATAAGCTTTTTTGATTTATAGTTCTCTGTGTTTTGTTACTATAAAAACTTGGTGAGGTTCAGCAAGATGCCTAGCAGGTAAAGGTAGCTGTAGAAAAAGCCTGGCGACCTGAGTTCAATACAAGGAACTTAAGTAATTAATGGAAGAAGGAGAGAAGCACTCCAAAAAGTGTCTTATGATCATCACACAAGGTGTGGCACAGAGTCCTTTCTCCCCATCACATCATGCGGACAAAATGATAATATATAAACTAAACAACAACAACAAACATCATGAAACTGGTAGCACATTAGAATGCAGAATTTGGGGTAACCTAAATCTCTGTTTCTGGGCAAAAGTCACTCATATTTGACTCCAGAATAAAGTACATATTATTCCTTTTGAGGTGAGAACTTCGGTTTTTATAGTCACATATGGAACCATTAAAAATCATGTTTCAAAATAGTAACTGTAGAAAATACTCATGATATAAATGATAAAGCAAGCTATAAAAGTATAAAATACGGTCTGAAATTTGTAAGATTATAGAATAGATCTACTAACAAGGGAAATCAGTATGATTAACATTTAGCTGTTTGTACTATTATCTTTTATTTAACTTAATTTTAGGAAAGCACAGTGTCAAGCTATTTACGTTTAGAAAAAAGTATTTAAAAACCACAAATGCTCAAGTAGAAAATATACAGGAGAGTTTGAATCAACATGGTGGACTGTGCATAGCCTATCTCCTCCCACTCACTCTCATCTCAAATCCCTTTAAAACTGAAAAAAAAATGCTTATACATTTGTATGTACAATTCCTCCCAGCCCACGGTTTTTTGTTTGTGTTTTTGTTTTCTTTTCTTTTTATGCTTGTGAGGAATTCCTGGAAGATAGAAAGCAGATGGAGCCGCTGTGAAGTATGCTGCTGGGCAGAAGCAACCAGCCTGGGAGGAGGGGAGCCGAACTGTCTGGCTCTGGTTTGAGGGAAACAGTTGGGGGGCGCAAGTCTAAATAAAGGAGAGCGCTTGTGTCAGTGTGGCTGCCCGCGGAGCGGAAGGCAGGACGGAAGGGGGCGGGGCGGAGGTGCGGGCGGGCTTGGAGGAGGAGGGTTCCCCTGGCTGCAAAAATCGCGGTTCCCCAGACTGGCCAAGCTGACAAGCAAGACCAGGCCGCATAAACTGCTAGGAGACGTGCGGAGGACTGCACTTTGGCCACTGCAGCCATCCCTCTTTTCTCTCAGGCACCCGGTCTCCTCAGTTGCAGCTGCGGCACGCTGACAACAGCTAAGTGGCGGATACCAGGACTTGGGGCTGGGAGTCTGGGAAGGCATCTGGCGCGGACAGAACACCGGAGCCCGCCATCTCTAGCCATCACTACTCCACTCACCCCTCCCTGACAGAGAAGAAAGCACTCGCAGCTGCACTCACTGTCTCAGTTCCCAGTCAGTTAGCTCCTTTCTGCCGAAATCTGGTGAGTTGAGAATGGAGAAGGGAGGACGGGCTTAGTCTCTAAGATTGCGGAAAAAAAATCTCACATTGGATAGTGTTGATTATTTGTCAGTTTGTTAAGCAAAACGCAGCTTTTGCCTCAGCCGCATTAAGCCTTAAGCCATGTCTCCTCCGACTGTGCCTCCGACGGGGGTAGACGGTGTGTCCGCATACCTGATGAAGAAAAGGCACACTCACAGGAAGCAGAGGCGTAAGCCCACTTTCCTTACTCGTAGGAACATCGTGGGCTGCCGAATTCAACACGGCTGGAAAGAAGGCAACGAACCAGTGGAACAGTGGAAGGGCACTGTGCTGGAGCAGGTTTCTGTGAAGCCCACTTTGTACATCATTAAATATGATGGCAAAGACAGTGTGTATGGATTAGAACTGCACAGAGATAAGAGAGTTTTAGCGCTAGAAATTCTTCCTGAGAGAGTGCCTTCTCCTCGCATCGATTCGCGCTTGGCAGATTCCCTGATTGGGAAGGCAGTGGAGCATGTGTTCGAAGGTGAGCACGGTAAGAAAGATGAATGGAAGGGTATGGTGCTGGCGCGAGCCCCGGTAATGGATACTTGGTTTTACATCACCTATGAGAAAGATCCGGTCCTCTATATGTACACCCTGCTGGATGACTACAAAGATGGTGACCTGCGCATCATTCCAGATTCCAACTACTATTTCCCTACAGCAGAACAGGAGCCTGGTGAGGTGGTCGACAGTCTCGTGGGCAAGCAGGTTGAACACGCCAAAGACGATGGATCCAAGAGAACTGGCATTTTCATCCATCAGGTGGTGGCCAAGCCGTCTGTCTACTTCATTAAGTTTGATGATGATATTCACATTTATGTCTACGGTTTAGTGAAAACCCCGTAAGTTTGGAGTACTCTTTGCTAAAGTTGTGGAACTCTCAGATGTAAAATATTTGGTGTTCTCAAAATTACAAGTTTTGAGAACAATTTTGAGATCAGAAATTCAGGGCAGTGGGCAAATCTTATTGTGCCTCACAATCTTATATTGACTATTTCCCAGTTTTGATCCAAGTGTACTTTGGTACTTTTGGTGTTTTGTTCTGTAATTGAACATTAAAAATGGATGCTAAGAAATATTAAAGTGTTCAGATCCATTGAAACAACGCAAAAGCAGATAAACCATACACATCTTCCCCTATTTTGTTTTACCTTCTCCCCTTTTTTTCTAAAAGGTGACAAATTTGAGAACTTCTCATATATCTTAGCCTGTTTTCCCATCCTCGTATAAAAAGTTTGCTGTACTTTTTTGTAAAATTGACAAGTCAGATGACATCCTTTTTATCAATAGCACCATCAATCTGTCTCTCACTACATGTAACTACTGTATACACAGTACATAGAGGTGTGTCAAAAAGTATTCATTCTGTTGCTGATGGACATTTACTTCCTTTTTACCTATAACACTGCTGTAGTATATTAGGGTGCTTTTATTTCTATAGGCTGGATTCCTAGAAATGTTAAGGAGACGTTTTTAATTTTAAGAAATATTGCAATATTGTTATCCAAAATTAAAGTGCCAGTTTCTAGCATCCTTTGCAGCAGTCTTTAATGTTTGAAAGTCTTAAGTTAAAAATTCTCATGGTTTTCCTGGTTACCACGTTGACTGGTGTTTACCTGATTTCAATTAGATTTATTTTCTACGGCTATTTCTCTTTTGTGATTTGCTAATTCAATCTTTTGTTCTTTTATCTATTGAACTGAAGCTCTTTTCCATATAAGTTTGGAGGAATGTCCACTATAAAGTGTATTTAATCATTTGTATTTCATATGTTAATAATTTTTCCATTATATCATTAATCACTTTATAAATATGAAAAGTTTGTGTCCTTTATATATTTTTTATTTTACTTACTGAGATATGTCTTGACCTTGTCATATCGCTATTCACTTGTTTTTACCTATAATTTTTATGATCTTAAAATGTTTGATCTGTATGAAGTTCATTTTTACATATGGTAAAAGATAAATATTTCACCACACATTTTTCATATGACACATCCAATTGTAAAAATCATACTGTAAAAATGATTACTCATTTACAAATTTCTGAGCCAAAATAGTTTTAAACACAATAACTGACCAGAAATTGTAGAAACTGGATTTAATATTATTATTTATTTGTCTTATGTAATTTGTCTCCTACATTCATTCTTTCATCCTTTCCTATGAAAACCAAATGCATTTTATTACCATTTGAAGAGAGATCTGAAATCTAAGTAGAATTGCATTAAATTTGTGCATTTCTCTTTACAGGAATACATTAATATATTCATCCTGACCACTTAAGAGTTTTAGTACATCATTGGGATCTCTTCATCTTGTTTTCATAACATTCTTTATGTGTCGTTCGTATCAAATGAAATTTATTTTTACCATTGTCAAATTTTGTTGTTACAAGTTGAATATTTTCCTTATATATAACTTGTTTTTCTTATACTTGATAGAGGCAATCTACAGATTTTATATTTTTATCTTTTATCTAATGAGTTTATTTAATCCTTTAAGTTACATTGAGTTTTAAAAATAAAATCTTTTGGATTTTCTCGATATACAATCATTTCACCTGTAAATAGAGATGATATTATTTCTTCTAATGTTTATACTTATTAGTATTACATTAGCTGGATTCTCCAGAACAGTGTTTATATAATGATAATGACAGACATGCTTGTCTTATTTTTAATTTTTATGGAAATGGCTTTACTATTTCATATTAGTATGACATTTGTTGTTGATTGTTGATGGTTATTAGTATGTTTAGAAGTTTCTTCTGTTCCTGTTTTTACTCAGTATTACTAGTAGAAATGGCTCTGATTTTATCAAATGTCTTTTCAATATCTATTATCAAGGTCATGTTTTCTTTCCTTTAGTTTGTTGATGTAATGACTTATTAGAATGGTAGGGATACAGTATTGAATAAAACCTTTATTTCTGAAATAAATCAAACATGGTCATGGTGAAATAATTGTTTACTATATTGCTAGATTTTATTTACCCAAAATTCACTTAGAATTTGATTTGCATTCCAAAGTGAAGTTGCATTTTTTTTCTTTCAGATGCTGTCTCTATGATACTTTGTTATTAAAATTGTGCTAGCTCTAAAAAGTGACTGAGTTTTCACTTTTCTTGTGGTGTCAAATAGGTTAAGTAGCATTAGAACTGTTTTTTCAAAAGTTAGCTGGGACTAAGTTGTAAAACTGTCTAATACCAAAAACACATTTGATTATGGATCTTTAATGACTTTTCTGATTTTTTTTGACCAGTGGCAATTGGCTTTCTTGGATTTTTTGTTAATACAGAATATATATTTTTTCTGCCATGTACAAAATATATATTCTTTTTTTTTTGTTTGTTTAATATACACATATTTACTTTTACTAAGTCCTAAAACACCATGTATCCTGTAGACAGTGTCTAGGCGAAACTGGGTACTTGCTGAACTCATGTCAATTAAATATGCCTTAATCAAATATACACCCGTGTCACTTTCTCATCCATCCCCCCTTCCCAGTTCACCATTTCAGTCCATTTTCTGATGCAGTCTTTCTGTTGTTGTTCTTTTACTATGCATACCTCTCCATGAGAAATATTTATATCTGGGTTGTTGGTACTAGCATCCACATATGAGGGACACCATTTGTCGTTTGTTTTTCTTGGACTGTGTTACTTCACTTAACATAATGTCTTCCAGCTCCATCCATTTTTCTGCAAAGTTCATGATGTTCCCTCTTTACCGCTGCATAGAACTCCATTGTATAGCATGTCACCACATTTTCTCTAATCACCGTCAGTTTTCTATGTTCAATTATAGAAGAAGTTGAAAGTTGTTTCTATTATAGTTTGTTGGTTGTATTATTCAGATGCTTTATGTCCTTGTGTTTTTTATGCAAACTAGGTATGTCCAGTTCAGAAAATGTAATAAAATCATCAGCTATAATGGTATTTTGAATTCTCTTTGTATTTATTTTTCAGAAAAATTAAAATGTCAAGAAATTACGAAAGATTGTGAAACCATTTGTTTACCTCCATTCCATAATTAATAATATGTCATTATTTTTGTTTAATTGTGCCTTGAAAACAGAGTATTATATTGCAGTTAAATCGAGGAGTGTTTAATAGATATAAATTCATTTATCGACTACCACAGAGACAGACACTAAATGAATATTCTTGTGAGATCTTGCCCATGTTTCCATTATATTTTACTGGCAATAAAGATATAACAAAATATATAGTAGTGATTTTTTTGCATGCTTCTCTCCTAAAGATTGTTGACATTGGATGTTGATTTTTAGGTCTGTGTTATGGGGAATTTTTTTCCAGTTAGAAAATGAATGATTAGGACAACAAAAACAATACCTTTAACTGTTAACTTTTACCACTGTGTACTACTGTGGAAGGGAATAGCCTTAGCACCAGCCAGTGTCGGGACTGACTAAAAATTAAGAATTTCAATTCTTTTTTTTTTTTTTTTTTTTTTTTTATTTTTGGTCTTTTTCGAGACAGGGTCTCCCTGTTAGCCCCAGCTGTCCTGGAACTCATTCTGTAAGACCAGGCCTGGCCTTGAACTCACAAAGATCCGCCTGCCTCTGCCTCCCAAGGTGCTAATGGATTAAGGCTGCGCCCACGCCCGCGCAAGGAATTTCAATTCTTAAACAGAATTTGTATTCTTATTAGAGATTAAATGTATCACCCTTCTCAGACGTATATGTCAGATACAGGCTTAATGCACTTCTTTTAAGATATTAAGGTATTCTACATCCTAATAACTCCAAAGAGACTAACCCTAATTCTAATTCTCTCTTTCAAGCTTGAAAGAACAGTAGTGGTCAAAACAAAAATCTTTCTGCCCTAGGAAACCATAACAATCTATCCTATCTACTATCTTCTGTATTCTTCATCTATCATCTACACTATCATCACTTATCTATCTATTGTGTATACTCTCAATCTATCATATATTGTCTCTTTATATGATATAAAGCATTATGTCTTGTATTGCTTTGAGAATTTCATATGAAGTACTATTTGTTACGATCTTACACTTTTTTCCCTTGTTGTCCCGTCACTGTCTATCCACTCTCTCTTAATTCTTTTATTTATAATCTATTATTAATATATATATATAATATGATAATCAGTATGATATATATGATATATATATGTGGTGTGTGTGTGTGTGTGTGTGTGTGTGTGTGTGTGTGTGTGTGTTTAGGGCTAATCACTTGGGATTAGATAACCTATCAGGGAGTGTGATCCTCAAGAAAAGAAATTCTCCCTTCTTTATCATTGACTGTAGGCCCTCTTGACACTTTCCCCATCCACATTGGAATGTCAACTGGTTTCTCATTATGGTGGTCTTGTTAGGTAATCATGTTGTGGCAATTTTGAGGGTACCACTTCCCTGTCATGTGTATAGCATATTCACTAGCAACAGGCATCCTGTTCCTTTTATTATCTTCCTGCCACCTCTTCCTTGATGTTCCATAAGCCTTAGGTGTTGCATTGTAGATGTATCAATTAGGACTAGGCACCACAGTAGGTTACTGTCTACATTTTGATCAGTTGTGGAATTTTGTAATACTATCCACCTGTTGCAAAAAGAAGTTTTTCTTCTTTTCTTTTTAATTTAGGAATTTATTCTGTTTAATACACAGGCTTTAGTTAAAAAAACAAAAACAGTGAAAGCAAGACACTATTTCAAAGTCCAGATCCTGCTAGCCTTCCAAATGCAAGAGCTCTTAAAGTTGTGTACACCAATTGAAAGATTAAGAAAAAAATATGAATGGGAGCCATGAAGTTTCATAGAAGAAAGTTTTGTATAACTGAAGTCTCTTTCCTGGAACAAATTAAGGAAAGAAATAAACAAACAGAATAGGACAAAATTCCAGTGTTCCAAATCAACTTCTTGACTGTTGAAAATCAGTACAAACCGCCAGTGTCCTGGTGAACATGTTGTCACTGTTCCGTCTCTCTAGAACTCAAATTCTGATTTATTTTAGCAGAGACTCCACAGGCAACAGGAAAGTTTGTGGCATTAAAATATTCGTTTACACTGTGGTGTTTCCAGCAGTGGTCTCACTTCTGGGCAAGCTTACAAGCCATACAAAGTTGGAAGCATAATTTACATGGGTGTAAAGACTCAAGTAAGAGAAAGTTAAAAAAAAGGACAAGAAGGAAAGAAAAAGAAAGAAAGGAAGGAAGGAAGGAAGGAAGGAAGGAAGGAAGGAAGGAAGGAAGAAAAAGAAATCCTCTGGGAAAAGGTAATATTTAAACCCCCTATTTTAAAAAAGAAAATATTTTTTTCTTAAAATATTTCACTCTGAACTAATGTCAGCTGTCAATGGAAGAATGTCACTAAAACAGTGTAGACACCTTTTCAATGTAAATGTCTTTTATTTTCATATGCTGAACTTCAGCCTAGTAATCACTACAACAAATGTTACAGTGTAAATACTGCAGTCTACATTTAGCAATTTTGAAATTGAATTGAATACAAACCAAATGAAATTTACATAACACATATCTTTACTTAAGACTCTGAGCCTACTGCATGGAACACTGGGCCTTTTCCAGGAGGTGCTTTTCTGAGTCATCAAGGTTGTCTTCAACTTCACTTTCAGTCTCCTTCCTGGGCTGTGACACTGACTCAGGCTTTTCCTAGGCTGATGTGGCTGTGGAAGCAGAAACAGCTGCAAGGGTAACAGAACTGGACCTGTGTTGGCTACAAGCACAGCTCTCTCTCTCTCTCTCTCTCTCTCTCTCTCTCTGGTGTGTGTGTGTGTGGGTGTGGGTGGGGCTGGGTGATTGTTTCTTGTGTTTCTTGTTTTTGTGGGTTTTGTCCATCTTTTCTTTCTACCTCCTTCTGGACACGAATTCCTGGCAGGGGAGGGGATGGGCTTGATGCTGGGTTGTTAGCAGGTTACCAGTTTGTGGAGAGTTACTGAGATTGGACAGGAGATGGAGACTCTGGAGGATTTTTAGCCACTGGCTCAGGACATTTGGAGACAGATCAGGAGATTGAAACTTCTTTTGATAAGTGGTGAGAGCTACACTTGTCTGTGACTATAAAGATATGTTTAGAATATAGTAAGAAACAGACATTATTTTATTGTTCATGCTTTCCCAGTAAACCCTAAATCATGCACCATCTATTGAATAGCTTAATGACATTATACTATAAAGTAAAAGTCTATTGCTTGCCTATAGGACCTGGGGATAAATTGTTAAACTACCCAGGCAATCATCCCCTCAAAGTACACATTCTTTTTAATATTTTATTTATTATTTCATTTTATGTGTATGCATGTATTGTCTGCAAGTGTGTTAGTGCAACCATGCTGTACAATGCCCAAGGAGGTCAGAAGAAGGCATTGGATCCCCTGGAACTGGAGTTAGGGACAGTTGTTAGCCCCCATGTTGATGCTAGGAATGGAACTCTGTCCTCTGCAAGAGCAATCAGTACTCTTAACCACTCAGCCACCTCTCTAGCCCCTAAAGTATACACTCTAATGAGGGAAGGAAGATAGTTGTCAACTGCCCTTTATGCCCCTGAACCTTAGATCTTTCTTGTCTTATATTTGGGAATATACCAAATTCATGTTCGGAATCTAGTTCCTACTCTGGTTTAGTAATTCAAGATGGATCTAATGGGAAGAGTATAGGACAAATATGTCAATGTAGAATGCTTAGTTTACCAACTCTGTCTTTACCCCAATAACTTTCCTGGCTTTTTTGCAAGAGACATTTTTTTCTTCTCGTTCATCTTAGGAAGACCTAGAGCTTTATCTGGTAACTACCAGGTTCAGTCAAAGGAAACTAGCTCATTCTTGGGTTTGAGGACTCTTTCCTGTTATCATTGTGATAAGCCAAGTCATTTCAGCTAGGAGTTCTTAAAGCCACCAGGCCTTGTGCTTCCCCTTAAGGTCCTGCCCATTCTGCAACGTGGGAGCAAACTAGAAGTGAGAGTGCTCCCTTCTCCTTCCTGTGGGAAGGCCAACCTCCATCCTCTATCCAAGAACCTCATACTCCAGTCAAATGTGAAAGTGAACAAATTCTCCATTGTTTGTGACCTGTGATGGAACCAGTAGCTCTGAAGCTATATAGCTAACCTTGGATTTGACAGAGACCAAAATATTATGTTGCTTACCAATACAACAAGTGACTTATATAACCCTGACCAAGTTCTCTGTTTTGCTCTCCTGGTCCCTGATTCTCTTCACTGGTAATGATAGCAAGCCCTAACCAGCCGAGTTTATACCTCTTTTATCCTATATGACAGACAAATACCTTTTCTCTCATTCGTTTCTGATCTTAACCCGCTCCACCATTGCCCAACTAGACAGGAACATTAGGTCTCAAACTTCAAAATTAGTTTTATAGTGGCAGAACACAAACTATCAGGGTATGCAGTAGCAAGCCCAAAAACTGTCACAGAATACGGGCTTCTTATGGATAATTCTCAGGTCAGTTTAAAAAACAGGATTAACTGTCCTTAATAGGGCATTTTAGCTGCAGACAGGAATGAGACTTAATATTTATAAGGATTCTGCCTATGTTTTCCATGTGATTCTTGCCCAGGCAGCCATCCAGAAAGAAAAGTGTCACCTTACTGCATACAATCTCCCAATTAAATGTAACCCTGAGATTTTAGCCCTACTAGAAGCCATTTGGCTTCCAACACAAATGACTATTATATATTACAAGGCACAGCAGAAAGAATAGTCTGAGTGTTCTCAGCCAAACTGTACAACATGCTAAACAGGCATCTCATCTTCCATTCCGGATTACCTAGTTCCCCAAAATACTACTCTCTTGCTTTCAATATACCCCTCAGGAACCGACAGCCTTTATATAAAGGCTTTAAAAGCACCCCAGAGGAAGGTTACAGAATGCAGAAAACAAGCGGCTACTTCCAAATGGAAAATCCTTAAGATTTCTATCAGGCCATGGATTTGGAAGTCAAAGACCTGCAAATTCTAACTGAATGTCTTTACAGGCACAGGAATTCCTCAGACAGTATGGTCAATTCACAGTTTTCCCTACCTGATAGACTAATCCTAAAGGAGCTCTCAGACTCCCTCTGGTTCCAACTGGAATGTGATTGAAAGGCCTATAACCATGGACTCTCCTCTTATCTTCCCAGAAGTAAGAACATTCCACCCAAGAAACTCAAGTTGGATTTTTCTGTAAACCTCTTAGAGATCTCCATTTCCTTTACTAGCAAGATGTAGAAATGACTTTTATAGAATGGACATAATCTGGACTAATGACTTTAAATTAACCCCAGAAAAAAAATGTGTTCTTGTGACCTTGGGACCTGATCACATTTCCTTGGCAAACTCAACGTGGTACTCCACCCAAAAAGATAATGAATGAATGTGGGTATGCTTGAGAATTAACATTTCAACACATTGAAAGATGGTGCACCCATCTCCATTGCACACAGTGGAAACTGAAAAGAATTAATGACCTTGGGTGAATCAGATACTCAAGAAATAGGGATAATTAAACTGTATTGTCTGTTAAGATGAGGGTAGAGTCAAACTTGTACTTTACTAATTGAAGCTGGAGAAGCCTTTTTGAATAAAAATTATAAGTGGGGCCTGACTTGCGGACACACTTCCAGAGAAACAGAGTTCTGCAGGACAGTTTCATGAGCACACTTCTAGGAGGCAGACAGTTCCAAGGAACAGCTGTCCAAATTTGGGCCCACTCTTAAAAGCTAAACTTAAGAGTCAGGTGTTTTGTTCAGGTAATTATAATGTTGGTATAGTAACACCACAGCAAGATCCATTTTATTTTTATTTTTTTAACATTTTTTTAAATTGATGCTTTGTGCATTTCATACAACATTTTCCAATTCAGTTCAGGCATATTTCCCTTTCCCTTCCCCCCACCCCCACCCCATCCTAGATCATGCATTCTGCCATAACTGTCCTGCATCTTTCTCTCATTTTTTTTCATTTTTTAGCTATAAGTGATAATCCATGAGTACAAGCATCCTTCATGTAAAACCAATTTGCAGGCTGTTGTGCCCAAACCCCCACAGCCCCACCATCCAGTGGGGGGTGAGGGGTTGTATGTTCAATCAAGTTGATCAAATGAGTGTCCAGACTACATTGTTGTAGTTTCACCATTCACCCCAATAGCAGCCTTTACATTCTACCATGCCCCCTCTTCCACAGATTGTTCCCTAGGCTTAGAAAAGGGGCACAGGTGGATGAGAAGCAAAACAGTCCGCTCTCTCTGGAGCTGTTGTCTTGGACTCTGGTCAATTCTGGCTGTTTCCTTTCATGGGCTGACAGTTTGTCCAAGAATAACCTTTCGATCCTACTAATGAAGTACAAGCAATTAGATATATAGGTATTTAAACAGCACTAATAGTTATGGTAGGTTACTTTGGTATAGACACATATGTTTGGATGATATTTTAATCCATGAATTACATTTTTTCCTGTTAAATATGACAGGGTCTTACTGTCGCTTATAACATCTCCTAACCTGTAGAGGATGTAAGCTTGTGGCATCAGCCATGGGTTATTCCTCCAAGGAGAGAGCCAATAGCCAATTAGATTTGGGATATACAGGCATATCCATTTTAAACCAACCTGTAACAGCTCTTAATGAATAGCCAGGATTCTCTCTCACCTTTCTGAGTTCTATGATATAATTGTCAAACTCTCTTACTTTATTCTCTTGGTAGCTTGAGGTATCCAACCCAGAAATGTTGAAACTGTTAAAGCAGCTCACAGAGAATACACTTCAATTATAGGTATAGGTAAGAACTTTCTGAATAGGACTCCAGTAGCATAAGAAATAGTCCAAAGAACCAATAAATGACACTACATTAAATTAAAAAGTTTCTGCACAGCAAAATAAACCATCAGTAGAGTGAACAGACAGCCTACAGAATAGGAGGTAATCTTTCTCATGAATGTCTCAAACAAAGGTTATATAAAACACATAAAAATGTAAGTATTAAACACAAAACTACAATCAATAAATGGATAAATGAAATAACCAGTTCTCAGAAGAAGAAACACAGGGGCTGGAGAGATGGTCTAGTGGTTAAGAGCACCAACTGCTCTTGCAGAGGACCGAGGTTCTATCCCCAGCACCCACATGATGGCTGAGAACCATCTTTAACTCCAGTTCCAGGGGAATCCGACATCCTCTTCTGACCTCTGTGGCATTGCACAACACAGGTGCACAAACCTACATGCAGACAGTACATTCATACACATAAAAAATAAATAAAGATTTTAAAAAAGTTTAAAAAAATAAAAAGAAACACAAATGGTATTTTTTTTTTTAATTTTCAGCATCCTGAGCCATCAGATAATTGCCAATAATATACGGACAAAATCAATATATATTTTAGGGCTGGAGAGATGGCTCAGCAGTTAAGAGCACTGGCTGTTCTTGCAGAGGATCTGGGTTTGATTCCCAGCACCTGCATGGTGGCTAACAATCATCTAGTTTGAGGGGATCCAATGCCCTCTTCTGACCTCTTTAGGCACTGCACAACACAGGTGCACTTACCTACATGCAGGCAATAGTCATACACATAAAAATAAAAATATTTTTTAAAATAATTATATATTCATTTCTCTATTCTGTTCCTTTAGAGAACCCTAATACAGTGTCCTAGCGTAAATATGTGGGAAAAAGAATTCTAAGCAAATGACATAAAAAAGTTATTACTTTTTAATTTTTTATTGATGTTTTGTATTTCAGACATAAATTGTATTTCAGTTACACTTAGACATATCCCTCCCCCCCACCCTACCCCAGATCATGCATTCTGTTATAAATGTCCTTCATCTTTCTTTCAGTCTTTTTTATGTTTAGGAATTCACATTTCCTCCTTTAATTTTATATTACTCTAAAATATGAATACATACCTTTCAAGCATATACATTAATTACAGAGTCTGAAAATAAGTGGTGGGTTGATTCTAGAGCCCATTAAGAGATTTATATTATAACAACATAGTTGCTTTCAGATAAACAGAAATAAAACAATGTTGTTCAGCTTGCCTTTCAACTGGGGATTTGGTGTTAACATCCACAAATGAGGGAAACGACTCACTGTTTGTTTTTCTGGGACTGTGTTACTTTACTTAGCATAATGGCTTCGAGTTCCATCCATTTACCTGCAAAATGCATGATGTTCTCTTTCTTTCTTTCTTTCTTTCTTTCTTTCTTTCTTTCTTTCTTCCTTCCTTCCTTCCTTTCTTTCTTTTTCTTTCTTTTTGGTTATTTTGAGACAAGGTTTCCCTTTAGGCCCAGCTAGACTGGAGCTCATTCTGTAGACCAGGCTGGACTTGAACTCATAGAGATCCACCTGCCTCTGCCTCCTGAGTGCTGGGATTAAAGGCATGCACCACCACACCCAGCGAATATCATCATTCTTTACTGCTGAATAGTACTCCATTGTGTAGATGTGCCACTTTTTTAAATCCACTCTTCTGTTAAAGGGCATTTTGGTTGGTTCCAGCTCTTCCCTATTGTGAAGAGAGCTGCAATAAACATATATGTGCATGTATCTTTGCAGTAGGATGAGTCTTGTGGGTATATACCCAGGAGTGGTAAGATTGGGTCAGGTGGTAGGCTCATTTTGAGTCTTTTAAGGGTTCTCCACACTGCTTTCCATAATGGTTGCACAAGTTTACATTCCCACCAGCACTAGATGAGTGATCCCCTTTCCCAACAACCTCTCCAGCATTTGGTGTCTTCTGTTTTCTTGATCGTAGCCAGTCGTATTGGAGTGAGATGATATCCGAGAGTGGTTTTAATTTGCATTTCCTTAATTATTAATGATGTTAAACACTTTTAAAGATGTTTCTCAGTCATCTTTAATTCCTCACTGCTGAAGTCTCTGTTCAGCTCTTTACTCCATATTTTGTGAGTAGATCATTTGATTTCTTATTTCTTTGTTTTTTGAGTAGTTTATATATTCTGGACATTAATGGTCCATCAGATGTATCACTGGTGAAGATTTCCTCCCAATCTGTGGGTTTTCTCTTTACTTCCTTGATTGTCTCTTTTGTTGTACAGAAGCTTTTGAGTTTGATGAGGTCCCATTTGTTGACTGTTAACCTTATTTCCTGCACAGCTGGTGTCTGATTTAGAAAATCTTTTCCTACATCTGTCTTGTAGGTTGTTGCGAACTTTTTATTCTATCACCTTCAGGGTTTTGGGTTTCATGTTGAGATCTTGGATACATTTGGAAATGATTTTTGTACAGGGTAAGAGATAGGGGTTTAATTTTGTTCTTCTAAAGATGGTGATCCAGTTTTGCCAGCACCATTTGCTGAAGATGCTATCCTTCCTCCATTGAGGTTTTTTTTTTTCCCCCTTTGTCAAATACGAGGTGGCTGAAATTGTATGAGCTCAAGCTTGGATCTTCAATTTTGTTCCATTGGTGAACGGGTCTGTTTTTGTGCCAGTACCAGGCTGTCTTTATGACTGTTGCCCTGTAATATAGCTTGAGGTCTGGTAGAGCAATCCCCCCTGTATTGTATTTTTCACTCAGGGTTGCTTTAGTTATTCAGGGTCTTTTGTTTTTCCATGTGAATTTAAGGATTTTTTTTCCAAGTCTGTGAAGAAGCTCATGAGGACTTTGATTGGGATTGTGCTGAATCTGTATATCAATTTGGGTAAAATGGACATTTTTACTGTATTAATTTTTCCAATCCATGAGCATGGGAGATCATTCCATCTTTTGATGTCATTTTCAATCTCCTTTTTCAGGGGTTTAAAATTTTCGTTGTAGAGATCTTTGGTATCTTTGGTTAGGTTTGTTCCCACGTATTTTATTATTTTTTTTCTTTGAGGCAATCATCAATGGGAAGGTCTTCTTATATTCTTTCTCCACTAGTTTATTGTTGGTGTAAAGAAAGGCTACTGAGTTTTATAGGTTAATTTTGTAACCCACCACATTACTGAGACTCTTTTTTTAAAAATTTTATTTACTTTTTTTATGTGTATGAATGTATTGTCTTCATGTAGGTTTGTGCACCCATGTCATGCAATGCCGTGGAGGTCAGAAGAGGGTGTTGGATTCTTCTGGAACTGGAGTTAAAGATGGTTCTCAGCCACTATGTGTGTGCTGGGGATCAAACCCGCGTCCTCTGCAAGAGCAGTCAACATTCTTAACTGCTAGGCCATCTCTCCAGCCCTACTAAAACTCTTAATCATTCCTAGAAGTTTTCTGGTGGAGTTTTTAGCATCCCTTAGGTAAACTATCATATCATCTGCAAAAAGGGATAGTTTAGCTTCCTCTTTTCCAATTAGTACTCCTCTGATTCCCTTCTCTTGTCTTATTGCCCCAGAAAGCGTTTCAAGCACTAAGTTGAAGAGGAGTGGTGATAAGGGGAAGTCTTGCTGGGTTCCTTCCTTTAAGAAAAATGGTTCCAATTTTTCTCCATTTTAGGATGATATTGGCAGTGGGTTTTGGCGATATAAAAATGCTTTGAAATCCTGTTTAGCAATTCCCCTTCAGGGAATCGCAAAAGCTGGTTCTTTGAAAAAGATAAAAAAATAGACAGACCTCTACCATCCTAGCCCAGTTAACAAAATAAAAAAAAAAAAAAAAAAAGAAGAAGAAGAAAAGGAAAGAGCGAACTACAAATCAATAGTATTTGTGATAAAAAACGGAGGAGGAAATATCACAACAGAAAGAAAAGATCCAGAAATCATATATGAGGACTACTTAAAAACCTATACGCCACTAATTTGAAACCTAAGAAAAATGGATGAATATCTGAAATTCTGGAACCAACAAACTTAACCAAGAAAAGATTGACAGTTTTAACAGACCCGTACTATTTGAGGAAATTGAAGAATGTATAAAAAAAAATCTCTAGCCATCTCCCAACTAAAAAGCCCGGGCAGGCCCAGATGGTTTCACAGCAGAATTCTATAAACGTTTAAATAGGTCCCTACAACCATTACTATATCTCAAACTTCAGAGGATGTAAACAGAGGGAATTCTCCCAAATTCCTTCTATGAAGCCAGCGACACTCTCTAAAACCAAAACCAACAAATACAACCAAAAAAGAAAGCAAAGACCATCCTCCATAAAGAACATAAGATGTAAAATCGCACAAAAGAAACGGGGCAAAGGGCAGAGAGACTAACGGGGCGGGAGAGAGGGCCTAGCGGGAAAGAGCGCCGACGGGCGGCGACAGAGGACCCAGGGTTCGAATCCCCAGACCCACATGGCGGCCAAGAAAAACCGTCTGAAACTCCAAACTCCAATTCCAGGAGAAATCCATTTCCAGGGAGTCCTAAAAACGCCCGCTTCTGACCTCCGTGCTTGCACGACATGGGGGCACAGACATGCGTGCGACAGTACTTCATGACACAGACAGAAATAAAGAAAATTAAAAAAAAAAAAAGAAATCTGATAAAAAAAAATAAAAAAAAAAAGATCATCCATTATGATCAAGTTGGATTCATACCAGAGATGCAGGGATGGTTCAACATATGTAAATCAATAAACATCATAAAACACATAAATGGACTGAAAGACAAAAAACACACAAATTTTCTCAACTGATGCAGGAAAATCCTTTGACAAGATCCAGCATCCCTTCATGTTTAAAGTTCTAGAGGGAATTGGACTGAAGGGAACAGTTATTTCTTGTATACTCTGCATATATACGTTTATGCATAGATATGTATTTTAATGCGTATTTTATTGTTTTCTGCATTTCATATTATATATCTTAATCAAATTTAGACCCCCTCCCCCAGCTGAGCCCCCTCATACCTCTCCCTGGATTTCATGCAGTGTGTCATGTTTGTTAATTTCTATCTGGTCAAGTATTTATACCCAGACGGCCCTAAGGTACACGCTCATCCACTGAAGTCTAATCAGCCTATCTGGAGTCACTCCCTTAAAGAAGATCTCTCCCTCACCTCACAGTAATCAATGGCTATCTCAAATTAACTGAGGATCACCTGCCCAATGTACCAGTTCTATGCTGGGTTTTTGTCTGACTGAGTCAGTATTGACCTTGTGAATGAAGTTTAATATAGGAGTCTTATCTAGGGACAAACACTCTGCAGTGTCTTATTCTCTAAAACTGGTCAGTTGTGACCTTCTGTGTGCATTGCACTTTTTGTATGAGAAAGCTTCACTGGTGAGAGTTGAGGGATATATTCATATTCTCTGTACCCCTGTTTCTCTATGTTCCATGAGCCTTAGGTGTGAAGGTTTCACTGTAGATGTGTCACTTATGGCTGGGCATCTCTCAGACATGAATTCTCTATGTGTGACCAGTTGCGGAACTCTGTAATAGCCTCCATCTGTTGAGGAGTGTCATATAGTATACTTGTCTGTAAATGTAAGGATCTAGATTTGGCATACAGTAAGAAATTTCATTTGTCTAGTGATATGACAGATAAGGATTGTTTTAGGACCTGTGACTTCTCCAGCCACGTGTAGTTGGTTGTGTTTACAATCCTATCCATGAGTTCATGCCCATTGAGAGGGCAGGCATTAAGTCCAATTAAATAGCTGTTTATTTCCCCACAGATAACAATGTGACGACTGCACAAACAGAGGTAGTTTCCTATGCTGGTCTCTGTGGTTATTAAGTTTTAGGGATGGGTTGGTAGAAGGCTTTCAGGTCAGTTAATCTTCTTTTAGTCCTGGAACAGAAATATGTCCTGTCTTCAGCTGAAGGGCCTTATCTTCTAGTTCTGGGAGAAAAACAAGAACTCTGGCAACAGCCTGTGTTACTTTGGGAGTCTCTTGGTTCATGCTCACCAACCACTTAAAGAAGGTCTCTTCTGTCCAGCACTGTGTTCCTTGTCATATAACCCTCAGGTATGCACTAATGTTCAGACACTGTATGTGTGTTTCTCAGGGGGATTCTGAGGCAACACTATGACTTCTTAGCTGCCCCCCCCAAGATCACTCATCTTTACTCTTCTTCCCAGTTGACCTTCTTCCTCCCTCCCCACGCCCAGGTCCACCATTATCTCCACCCTCCTGCTAATAACAACTGCGTCCCACAATCTTCCCATTCCTGAGATCACTCCTCTCCACCATGGCCCTCTCCCATACCTTGGCCACCTGCATGTTTTTCCCTCCTCCCATCCTTCCCCGAATCCCCACTGGTAATATCTGGTCCCTTGTGGGATAATTTAGAAGTTCTTTTGAACAGACTGGCTATCAGACAGCAGACATTTGATTCCTCCAGAGAAACTGGAACTACTGAGGAGAGGTGGAGTTACAGATCCAACAACCCCTCCCAACCAGCTTAAGTGCAAGAAGGGACTAAGGGCTCAAAAAGCCAAGAGTGGTGGTACACTGGTCTCTGGGGATCCACTGTTTCTATGCTGTACTGGACTGCTGAAGGTCCCAGGCCCAGTATGGAAATGAAAGGAACACCAAAGGGGCTTTGTATGTCAAGAATTCCTCCCTTGGCTCTGTAGGAAAACCCATTAAATTCACTGGCAGTCCCCTAATTAAAGATTTCTGAGATTGTTCCACAGTCTTGCCCTGGGTCCTAAGCAGGGTGAAGGAAGAGGCAGGGGAACCAAAATGGCCACCAAATTGCAAAGCATTTGAGTGAACCCAAGCTGCTCTCCCAAAAAGAAAAAAAAATTACTGAGATATCCCTACTATCACCCACTTTCAGGCTGTTATTTTTTTTCCTCTTTACCTCCACATACCCTTTCCATTTTCCTGGATCCTGGTGTAACATAATGATATATACTCACATATAAGGGATTGGTGCTACAATCTGCAAATGAGGGAGAATATACTCTGCTTGCTTTTTCTGAGTTTGAGTTACTACACTTAGTATAACACTGTCTAGTTCCATCCATTCGCCTGAATTTTTTATAATTTTTTTGTTATTTTTCGAGACAGGGTCTCCCTGTAGCCCTACCTGTCCTGGAACTCACTCTGTAGACCAGGCTGGCCTTGAATTCACAAAGATCTGCTTGCCTCTGCTTCCCAAGTGCTAGGATTAAAAGCGTGCATGTGCCACTATGCTCGGCTAATTTTCAGAATTTTATCTTTTCTTACTGCTGAGTAGAAATCCATTGGGCAAATCTACCACATTTTCATTATCTGTTAATCACTTGAGGAACATTTAGGTTGCTTTGATTTATTAGTTATTATTTTAAAAAGAGCAGCAACAAACATGGATATACAGGTATATGCCTTTGGGTATATGCCAAGGAGTGGTATAACTGGATCTTATAGTGGATTCATTTTGAGTTTTTGGAGAATCTGTCACATAGTAACTGCACAAGTTTGCATACCCAACCAGCACTGAATGGGGGTTCTCCTTTCTCCTCATCCACACCAGTATTGGTGTCTTTGCTTCTCTTGATCTTAGCCAGTCTGACTAGGATAAGATGGACCTTTAAAGTGGTATTTGGTCTTCATTCCTCTAATTACTAAGGATGGGGAGAATTTTTAAGGTGCTTCTTAGTCATTTTTATATCTTTTGTTGGAGAACTGTCTGTTCAGGTCTATAGCCCATCATTTTATTGAGTCATTTATTTTCTTATTTCTTTCTTTTTTTTATTTCTTTGTATATCTTTTGTTTGATGTCTTGCTGATGAAGATTTTCTCTGTCTTAATGAGTTTCCTCTTCCCTTCCTTGTTTGTTTCATTTGCTGTACATAACGTTTGTAGCTTAATGAGGTCCCACTTATTGATTGTTGACCTTAAGGCCTGAGCAACTGATTTCCCATTAAGAAAGTCCTTTCCTATATCTATATCTTGCAGGGTACTGCCCATGGTTTCTTTTAGCGGTTTCAGAGTTTCTGGTTGTATATTGAGGCCTTTAATCCATTTGTAGTTGAGTTTTGTGAAGGGGAAACATAAGGGTCCAATTACATTCTTCAGGTTTTGCCACCACCATTTGTTGATGATGCTGTCTTCCCTCCATGTTGTGTTCTTGGCACCTTTGTCAAACATGAGGTGGCTAAAATCATTTGCACTCATGTTTGGGCACTCTACTGTGTTCAACTGATTTATGTATCTATTTTTTGTGCCAGTACTATGCTGTTTTTATGACTATGGCTCTGTAATATAGTCCAAGATCTGGTACGGTGATTCCATCCTGTTTTGTTCTTTTTGCCCAAGATTGTTTTGGTTATCCTGGGTTTTTTGTGTTTCCATATGAATTTTAGGATGACTTTTTCTATCTCTGTGAAGAATGTCGTGGGTATTTTGATTGACCTTCCATTGAATCTATAGATTGCTTTTGATAAGATAGTCATTTTTACAATATTTATTCCACAAATCCATAAGCATGGTAGATCTTTCCATTTCCTATTGTCTTCTATTTATTTCTTTAAATATTTAAAATTTTAGAGATATTTAATGTTTTTGATTAGGTTTATTCCTAAATATTTTTGAAGTTATTGTAAATTGGAGAGTTTCCTTAACTGTTTTTTTTTTCAGATTGCTTGTTATTGGTATACAGAAAGGCTACTGATTTTTTTTTAAAAAACTACTGATTTCTGTAAGCTGATTTTGTAACCTGCCACTTTACTGAGAGTGTTAATCATGTCTAACAATTTTATGGTGGATTTTTTGGGATTTCATATGTATAAAATATCTGCGAATAGTGATAATTTGAACTTTTCTTTTTCCATTAGTACCTCTTTAATTTCCTTCTCTTGTCTTATTGTTTACAGAAGAGCTTCAAACACTATACTGAAAAGGAGTTGAGATAGCAGATAATCCTGTCTTGTTCCTGATTTTAATGGAAATGCTACCAATTTTTTCTTCATTTAGAATGATGTTTGCAGTGGGTTTGCTGTATACAGCTTTAATTATGTTGAGGTAGGCTCCTTCCAGTACAGTTCCTTCTGGGACTTTTAACAATGTGTGGTGGATTTTGTTGAAGGCATTTTCTGCATCTATTGAGCTTACCATGTGATTTTTGTCTTTAAGTCTTTTTGTAGGTTTTATTACATTTAATGATTTATGTATGTTGAACCATCCCTTTATCTCTGGAATAAAGCTGACTTGATCATGGTGTATGATCTTTATAATGTATGCCTCTATGTGGTTGGTGAGTATTTTGTTGAGTATCTTTGTATCTATGTTCACTGAAGATGTGGTCTTATAGTTTTCTTTTGTTGTTCTTGTTCTGTCTTTACCTAGTTTTGGTTTTAGAGTAATATGGCTTCATAGAAGGAGTTTGAAAGTTTTTGCTCTGTTTCTATCTTTTACAATAATGTAAGGTAAGTAGAATGGGTTGTAGATCTCTGACTTTCTGATAAGATTTTGCTGTGAATACATCTAAGCCTCAGTTATTTTTAGTCTTGAGGTTTTGTATTATTGTTTCAATATGTTAATTTGTTATGCACATGTTGAAGTTGTTGATGTCTTTTTAGTTTAACTTTGGTGGTGTCCATGACAAGAAATGAAGAGAAAACCCACATACTAGGAGGAATCTTTCACCAGTAATACATCTAATAGAGCATTAACATCCAGAGTGCATAAACTACTCAAAAAACAAAGGAGGAAGAAAACAAATGACACACTCAAAAGATGGAGTAAAGAGCTGAACAGATACTTCACAAATGAAGTAAAGATGGCTGAGAAACATCTTAAAACATGTTCAATATCCCTAATAATTAAGGAAATGCAAATTAAAACCACCTTAAGATTTCATCTTACTCCAGTATGACTAGCTATAATCCAGAAAACAAAGGAATCGAAATGCTGGAGAGGTTGTGGGGAAAGAGGAACACTCATCTACTGCTGGTGGGAATGCAAACTTGTGCAGCCCCTGTGGAAAGCAGTGTGGAGACCTCTTAAGAAACTGAAAATGAGCCTACCACCTGACCCAATCATACCACTCCTGGGTATATACCCACAAGACTCATCCTATCACAGAGATACCTGCACATCTATGTTTATTGTATCTCTTTCACAATAGCGAAGAGCTGGAAGCAACCCAACTGTCCCTCAACTGAAGAGTGGATAGAGAAAATGAGGTACATCTACTCAATGAAATTCTATGCAGCAGTAAAGAAAGATGATATCATGAACTTTGCAGATAAATGGATGGAACTATAAGCCATTGTGTTAAGTGAAGTAACACAGTCCCAGAAAAACAAATGATGAATGGTATCCCTCGTTTATGCTAGGACCAAATCCCTAGTTGAAATGCAAGCTAAGCAATGTTAATGTTATATTTCTTTTTATCTGAAAGCAATTGTACTGCTATAATGTGATGTGACTCCCTTAACGGGCTCTAGAATTAACTTACCACTTATTGTCAGACTTTGTAATTGTGGTATATGGATGGATGTTATGTATTCATATTGTACAGTAACATCAAAATTAAAGAGAAAAATGTGAACTAAATATATTTTGGGATTAACATACAGTTTATTTTCAGAGGTCATAATTTTGGTGTATATGTGACATATATAGGCATATTTTGGAGAAAAGCAAATGGAGGGAACAACAATGACAGAAGTACAGGATCAAAGAACTGACTGAATCAGTTAACTTCTGCCCAAACAATAAACCTTTGTGGAGAAAAAATTTAAAAAGACTGAGAAAATTATATGACACATGTATGGCAGAATGCATGAACTGGAGTGGCATGGGGGATATGGAAATGGGAATGTGTCTAAATTAGACTGAGAAATAATGTATGATATACAAATAAATCAATAAAATATTTTATTAAAATTAAAAAATAAACTAATCCATTTATTTTATATTTTCAAATTTAATGGAGTATAGGTTTTTAACATACTCTGTTATAATATTCTGTATTTTTTGGTGACTATTGTGACAGTTCCCCTTTTTTCTCTAACTTGATAATTTGGATTTGATATTTATTTCTTTTGGTTAATTTGATTTAGTGTCTGTACATCTTGCTTAATGTTTCAAAGAATTACCTGTTAGATTCATTGATTTTTTTTGTATTGTTTTCTTTGTTTCTGTTTCATTAATTTTTGCTCTGGTTTTCTTAATTTTTTTTCTACTAAGATACTAGGTTTGGCATGTGTTTGCACCTTTCCAGACTCTTGTGTGTTACTGTTAAGTAATTCACATGTTATCTTTCTCCTTTCTTAATTGAGACACCAAGAACTATCAATACCCCCCCCCCCCCGCTTAGGACTGATTTTACTGTGTCCCAGAGGTTTTGTTGTGTTGTATTCTCATTTTCATATTTAGCGTCAGGAATACTTTTATTTCTTTTTTCTTAATATTTTTACTGAAGTTTTGTGCATTTAGTACATCATTTCTCATTCCAATTTAGGCTCATTTCCCTTTCCATGCCCCCTCACCCCACCCAGTTCATGCATTCTGCCATGCATGTCTTGTATCTTTTTCTGAGTCTTTTTAAAGTTTTTCAAAGCAGAGGATTATTGTTTTGGGGAGAACTTTTTCAGTGGGTTATTTTTCCCAGTTCCTTTGTTGTTGTTGTACCCTCCAATTTGTATTGCTTCCACATTCGCATAAACACACACACACACACACACACACACACACACACACATATATATATATATATATATATATATATACACATATATATGTCACTTCTATACTATAATTATGTGGTCTGAAAATAAACTGTATGTTATTTCCAAATCATATTTAAGGATTCACATTTATCTCTTTTAATTTTATATCACTCTAACTTATGCATACATACCCTCCACCCATATACCAAGAATACAAACTCTGAAAATAAGTGGTAAGTTAATTTTAGAACCTGTTGAGGTACTCACATTATAAGAGCACAATTCCTTTCAGGTAAAAAGGAATATAACTTTACCATTGCTCAGTTTGTCTTAGAATTAGGTACATGGTGCTAGCAACCAAAAATGAGGCATATCATTCATTGTTTGTTTTTCTGGGACTGGGTTACTTCGCTTAGCATAATATCTTCTAGTTCCATCCATTTACCTGCAAAGTTCATGATGTCACGTTTCTTTACCACTGCATACAACTCCATTGTGTAGATGTACCACATTTTCCCTATCCACTCATTGGTCGAGGGACACTTAGGTTGGTTCCAGTTCTTTGCTGTTCTGAATAGAGCTGCAATAAACATGGATGTACATGTATCTCTACAGTAGAATGAGTCTTATGGGCATATACCCAGGAATGATATGACTGGATCACGTGGTAGGCTCATTTTGAGTATTTTAAGGGTTCTCCACACTGCTTTCAATAGTGGCTGTACAAGTTTACTTTCCTCACCAGTAGTGGATGAGTATTCCTCTCTCTCTACACAGCCTCTCCAACATTTGGTATCATTTGTTTTCTTGATCATAGCCAGCCTTACAGGAACAAGATGAAATCCTAAAGTGGTTTTAATTTCCATTTCCTTAATTAGTAATGATGTAGAACATGTTTTAAGATGTTTCTCAGCCATCTTTACTTCTTCATTTGTGAAGTCTCTGTTTAGCTCTTTATTCCATCTTTTGAGTGGGTCATTTGATTTCTTCTTTGTTTTTTGAGTATTTTCTGGAAGTTAATGCTCTGTCAAATGTATCAGTAGCAAAGGTTTCCTCCACCACTGTGTAGGTTTTCTCTTCACTTCCCTAATTGTTTCTTTCCCTGTACAGAAGCTTTTGAGTTTAATGAGGTCCCACTTGTCAATTGTCGACCTTATATCCTATGCGGCTGCTATCTGATTAGAAAGTCTTCTCCTACACCTATGTCTTGTAGGTTGCTGCCAACGTTTTCTTCTAGCACCTTCAGAGTTTTGGGTTGAGGTCTTTGATCCATTTGGAGTTGATTTTTGTACAGGGCGAGAGGTACGGGTTTAGTTTTATTCTTCTGCAAGTGGTGATCCAGTTTTGCCAACACCATTTGCTGAAGATGCTGTCTTTCCTCCACTGAGTCTTCTTGGCCCCTTTGTCAAATATGAGGAGGCTGAAATTGTATGTGCTCAAGATTGGATCTTCAATTTTGTTCCATTGATCTACAGGTCTGTTTTTGTGCCAGTACCAGGGTATTTTTATGACTATAGCCCTGTAATATAGCTTGAAGTCTGGTATAGTGATCCTCCCTCCCCACTGTATTGCACTTTTCACTCAGGGTCACTTTGGCTGTTCATGGTCTTTTGTTTTTCCATATGAATTAAGGAATTTTTCCTAGGTCTGTGAAGAAACTCTTGGGGATTTCAATTGGGATTGCACTGACTCTGTATATTAATTTGGGTAGAATGGACATTTTTACTAAATTAATTTTTCCAATCCATGAGCATGGGAGGTCTTTCCATCTTCTGATGTCTTCTTCAATCTCCTTCTTCAGGGGTTTAAAATTTTTGTTGTTGAGATCTTTGGTGTCTTTGGATAAGCTTGTTACTAAGTATTTAGAATTCCTTTAATTTCCCTCTCTTGCTTTATTGCCCTGGCAAGTGTTTCAAGCACTATATTGAAGAGGAGTGGTGATAGGGGACAGCCTTGCCATGTTCCTGCCTTTAAGGGGAATGCTTTTGACTTTTCTCCATTTAGGATGATATTGGCTGTGGGTTTGTTGTATATGGCTTTGATTAGGTTGAGGACTGTTCCCTCCAGTCCAATTCCCTCTAGGACATGAAGGGACGCTGAATTTTTCAAAGGTTTTTTCTGCATCAATTGAGATGATTGTGTGCTTTTTTCTTTCATTCCATTTCTGTGTTTTATGATAGTTATTGATTTACGTATGATGAACCATCCCTGCATCTCTGGTATGAATCCAACTTGAACATAATGGATGATCTTTTTGATGTACGTCTGTATGTGATTTGCAAGTATTTTGTTGAGAATTTTTGCATGTGTCTTCATTAATGGGATGGGTCTATAGTTTTCTTTTTTGGTTGTATCTTTGCCTGGTTTTGGTATTAGAGTGATGCTAGCTTTGTAGAAGGAATTTGGGAGATTTCCCTCTGCTTGCATCCTTCTGAACAGTTTTAGTAATAATGGTCGTAAGTCCTCTTTAAATGTTTTATAGACGGGCGGGAACCTGGGTCGCAGGGGAGACGCCATAACGTGCCAGGGCAGGTACACAGCTCTACAGCTCTAGGGGTGGTCTGGCGGGGGGCAGCTGGGAGAGGGTCTCGCTCTGAACCCGTCTCCGGGGTCCTCGGCCCAGAGTGACTGCGCTCTTCCGTGGCAGGGTGAGCGGAGGGTCGCGTTTGCTTCTGTTCTGGTCCCGGCTGGACTTGTGGGCGGGAACCTGGGTCGCAGGGGAGACGCCATAACGCGCCAGGGCAGGTACACAGCTCTACAGCTCTAGGGGTGGTCTGG
>VZQC01007315.1:126163-242561 GCA_009823505.1 Rhizomys pruinosus
GGTTTTGCATGAAGGATGCTTGTACTCATGGATTATTACTTATAGCTAAAAATGAAAAAAAAACTGAGAGAAAGATGCAGGACAGTTATGGCAGAATGCATGATCTGGGATGGGGTGGGGGTGGGGGGGAGGGAAAGGGAAATAGGCCTGAACTGAATTGGAAAAAATGTATGAAATGCACAAAGCATCAATAAAAATTAAATTAAAAAAAATAAATAAATGTTTTATAGAGTTCTGCTGTGAAACCATCTGGGCCTGGGCTTTTTTGGTTGGGAGGATTTTTTATTACATTTTCAATTTCTTCATGTACTATGAGTCTGTTTAAGCTGTCAGTCTCTTCTTAATTAAGCTTTTGTGAATTCCAGGATTTCAAATATTCATCCATTTCTCTTAGGTTTTCAAATTTGGTAGAGTATAGGTTTTTGAAGTATTCTCGTATGATTGTCAGATTTTTTTCTCTGTCTGTTGTGATGTTTCCTTTTTCATCACAAATACTATTGATTTGGAGTTGCTCTTTCTTTATTTTGTTTAACTGGGCTAGAGGTCTATCTATCTTGTTTATCCTTTCAAAGGACCAGCTTTTGGATTCATTGATTATTTGTATTGTTTTCTTTGTTTCTATTTCATTGATTTCTGCTCTGTTTCTTGCTATTTATTCCTGTCTGTTGGATTTAAAGTTTATTTGTTGTTGTCTCTCAAGTGTTTTTAGCTGCAGTGTTAGTTCATTTATTTGTTCTCTTCCTACTTTTTTAATGTAGGCACCAAGGGCTATAAACTCCCTCCTAGAACTGCTTTTAAAGTATCCTATATGTCTTACTGTGTTGTATTTTTTGTTTAGTTACAAGAATGTTTTTATTACTTTCTTTATTTTTTCCTTGACCAATTCATTATTTAGGAGTGTGTTTTTTAGTCTCTATGTATTCTTATAGATAGTTGGGAGTATTCTGGTGTTGATATTGAGCTTTATTGCACTGTGGTCTGATAGAATGCATGAAATTATTTCAATGCTTTTGTATTTGTAGAGGTTTTTTTCTGTGTCCCAGTCTGTGATCAATTTTTGAGAATGTTCCATGGGGTGCTGAATAGAAAGTATATTCTCTGGAGTTTGGATGGAATATTCTGTACATATCTGTGAGGTCCATTTGGTGTATTGTATTGTTCAGTTCAGAAGTCTCTCTGTTTATACTTTGTCCAGTTGACCTATCTAATGGGCTCAGTGAGGTATTGAAATCCCCCACTATTAGTGTGCTGGGATCAATCTGTGCCTTGAGGTCCTGAGAATTTGTTTATAAAGTTCAGTGCACTGGAGTTTGGTGCATATACATTCATGATTGTGAAATCTTCATGGTTAATTGATCCTTTGATAAGGATGAAGTGGCCCTCTCTTTCTCTTTTGATTAGTTTTACTTTGAAGTCTATTTTGACTGATATTAAAATATCAACTCCTATTTGCTTTTTGGTACCATTTGCTTGGAATATTTTTTCCATCCTTTCACTTTAATTTGATGTCTATCCTTGAGGGTAAGTTAAGTTTCTTGTAGACAGCATATAGATGGGTTCTGTTTCCTATTCTATTATCCCAGTCTATGTCTTTTGAATGGGGAGTTCAGCCCATTAATATTTAAGGTTATAATTGAAAGATGTGTGTTGCTTCCTTTTGTCTTATTTTCTATTTGCATTCTTGGTCTAGGTTTGTATTTCTGCAGTTATACTTTTATTCATTACTCTCTCTAGGTGCTTGGGGATAGTTGCTCCTTTCTTCTGACCTTTGAATTGTTTTGAGTATTTTCTGAAGGTTTGGTTTCCTGGACATGAATTCTTTCATCTTGTTTATGTCATGAAAGATTTTACTTTCTCTTTCAACTATAATTGACATTTTTGCTGGGTATAGTAATCTGGGTTGGCATCTATAGTCATTTAGTACTGGGGATACTTTGGTCTAAGTTCTTCTGGCTTTCATCGTTTGCACTGAAAAGTCAGCTGTAATTCTGATAAGTTTTCCTTTATCATGTGTGACTTGTTGCTTTTGTCTTGTGGCATTCAGTAATTTGTCTTTGTTTTGGGTGTCTAGTGTTTTAACTATGATATGCATGGAGTATTCCTTTTCTGATCTTGTCTATTTGGTGTTTTATGTGCTTCTTGTATTTGTATGGGTTTGTCATTTTTCAGTTTGGGGAAATTTTCTTCTATTTTTCTGTTGAAAAATACCTTTGTCCTGGGATTCTTCTCCTTCCTCTATCCCTATGATGTGGAGGTTTGATCTTTTCATAGTGTCCCTTATTTCCTGATTGTTCCACTCGTGATGTTTTTAAAAATTTTCATACTCTTTGTTTGAACATTGCAGTTCTTCTACCTCGTCTTCCAGTGTTGATATTCTACTTTCTGCTTCATCCAATCTGTTACTGAGGCTTTCTCCCAGCTTTTCCTGCTGATTGGATGAGTGTGTAATTGCCTTTTTTACTTCATCCTGTGATTTCTTTAGTATTTCCAGTTCCCTTTGGAGTTGGTCATTCTCTCCTTCTAGATCCTTGATTTGCTGGTCGGTTTCCTGTTTTATCTCACCATGGGATCTTTTCAGTGTTTCCACTTCATTCCTGAGTTTGTCATTATCTCCCTTAATTTCTTTCAGTATGTCTATTATTGCTCTTTTGAGATCTGTGTTCTGGCTTATCTCCAAGGAGAACTCATTGTTGGAGTCTTCTGTAGGGCTGCTAGATTTTGTTGGGGATTTATTATTTGCTTGTTCCATGTTGTTGATTTCCCTCTGTGCTCCTGGCATGTGGATTTGATTTGTCATTTATAGTCTGATGAAAAATTCAAGTGCTTCTTCCTTTGGTTGAAGGCCTGTTCCTCCAGAGTGGAAGGTTTGCTGTCTCTTCTGTTACTTTGTGCTCTGAGTCACCTTCTCTGTTCCCACCAGGATGGCCACAAGGGGGGTGGGCAGGGGCATTTTTTTTGCCCATCCAATGCTGTCACCACCAAGGTGAGCTTAGGGCTTTACCTGATCAGGTCTGGAAGTTGGAGCGGCTCCAGAGATCCTGCACTGAAGCAAAGGTGCTCGGATGGTCTTGGCACTCTGAACTGGAAGTGACTGGGCTTGGATGGTCCTGGGACCTGTCCTGCATTGCAAGTGACTGGACTGGGTTGTTCCTGAAACCCTGGGCTGGAAACAACAGGGCTCCAATGGTCCTGGGATCATGTGTGGAGGCACAGGACCTGGGAAGTTCCTGGAACCCACCTGCTGAGACGCCTACCCTGTCACTCTCCCTGAACCAGAAGGGAAGGTGCTAGGATGGTCCTGAAACCCTGCACTGGAAGTGACTGGGCTTGGATGGCCTTGTAATCCTGGGATGGAAACAAAGTGGCTGGGATGGTCCTGGAACTCACCTGCTGAGAAGCCTGGCTTGTCACTCACCTGGTGCTTGAAGTTACTGGGGTGGGATAGTCCTGGGACCCTTGGCTGGAAGCAACAGAGTTCCTATGATCTTGGAACCTTGCACAGGAGGTGCAGGGTCAGAAAGGTCCTGGAACCCACCCTGCGCTGGAAGTGACTGGGCTGCGATGGTTCTGGGACCCTTGGCTGGAAGCAACAAAGCTCTAATGGTCTTGGAACCCTGCACTGGAGGCACCATGGCCCTGGCAGGGAAGGTCCTGGAACCCACTTGCCAAGAGGGCCGCCCTGTCACCCTCCCTGCCCTGAAATTGAAGGTCAATACATCCTGCTTTTCATAATTGTTTTTGCTATCCTGATTTTTCTTTTTCATATAAAATTTGAGATTATAAGTTTCTTTGAAGAAATATTCCAGAATTTTAAATGGGTATTGCATTGAGTTTACAGACCGTCTTTGGCAGGATGGCCAATTTCAAACTATTATTCATATTATTCCATGAGTAAGAGAGATCTTTCCACATTCTAGTATCTTGAGATTCTTTTATCAGTGTTACAAAAGTTTTATTATACAGGACTTTCACTCCCAGGGTTAGAGTTGCTTCAAGATAGTTAAAGGTTTATGTTTTTTAAGCTATTGTGGATAATTCATTTCTTAGCATGCTTGAGAAATGGATAAATTTGTAAAAGCAGAGGACCTACCAAATTTAAATCAAAATGGAATAGGTAACTTAAACAAATCTACAAGCAATAGTGAGATCAAACAATAATGAACCCCAACTAGATAATACATTCACAATATCTATCTATCCATCTGCCTATCATCTATCTGCCTATCATCTATCTATCTATCTATCTATCTATCTATCTATCTATCTATCATCTATCATCTCTCTAAAGCCCAAATGGATTCACTGCATAATTCCACTAGATCTTCGAAGGAGAATTTATTTTAGAAACCATTACCCTGATATCAAAGCTAGATAATGACATAACAAAAGAAAAAGGAAAATTACACATCAATTTCCCTGGTGAACACATGTGCAAAAAATTCCCATAACACCCCCACCAGAAAATCTCCTGGAGAGAGAATTATCCCCATTAAGGGGACAGTTGGGGGCAGGGGGGCAAATCTAACAATGAAGGCACTCTACAGAGCAGCATTTATTCTTTGGAGAGAAATAGGTGCTTCTCGGGTTACAATGCAAGGGAGGAAAACTCTGTAAGGCCCCTCAGGCAGTCATACAGTGGATGCATCTCCTCCAAGAAGATAAGAAACAATGGGCACAGCCAGTTGATAGCCCCCAAAGCCTTCTGGAGCTGGTTAAGAGGCAATGTCTCAGGGAGTTTGATTATTAGCATCTGAGGCTGAATCAGTCCAGTCTCTAAATTGACTCCAGAAAATTGTAGGGATGGGAGAGTTGAATTTTCTCCTTGGAGGACTTTAAGTGGGCAGCCTTAAGGGCTGCTAAGACTTATAGGAGTATGGAGTCCAGGACTTCCCTGTCACAGTGAGCTGAGAGAACATCATCCATGTAATGAATGATATCTAGTGCTGGGATTTTAGAAAACATTATGAGACCATGACCAACAAAAACCTGATAGATTGTGGGGCTATTTTTCATGCCCTGTGGCAGAACTTTCCATTGATATCTCTGTGTAGGGGAGGAGAGGTTTCTGGGAGGGACAGTAAATGCAAAGCAATATCTGTCTTCAGGGTGCAGTGAATAAAAAAGAAGTAATTTTTAATATCAAGAATGACGATGTGCTTGCCCACTGATATAGCTGAGAGCCAAGCAAGTCCAGGTTGGGTAGTTTCCATCTTTTTTTCATTGTAGCAATAAGGTCACGGAGCATATGAAACTTCCCCTGCTGTTTCTTGTGAATTACAAAGACAGGGGTGTTCCAAGGGCTAACAGATGGTTCAATATACCTTGCACTTAGTTGCTCAGCAACTATGGACTCCAAAGCTGCAAGTTTAGATGAGGGAAGTGGCCACTGTTCCACCCAAATGGGCATGGAAGTCATCCATTCTAGCTTAATAACCGATGGCAGAACAGTGGCCCTTAGAATTGGAGGTACTGGGAACCTTGGCCTTACACATGGGAGTCTACATCTGAATTATAAGAAACTTTGTTGTCCATAGTTAGGATTGCCCCCAAGGCATCAAGGAAGTCTCTGCCTAGCAAGCTATGAGGCAGGCCAGGCATAATTTGGGCCTTATTAGTCCCCTGCCTCCCATCTAAGTCTCTCCAAACCGTAGGTTAAGTAGTTGTCTTAGACACCAGATTTCTTCATATACCCCGAACCAAAGGCCCTTCAGTTAGTTTTCATTCTTTAGGAAGCTCCTCCTCCCTAATGATGGTTTGGTCTGTTCCAGTATCCAATAAGCATTTAAAAAGCTTATCCTTAATGTAAATTTGTATTCATGCCTTATAGGTCTCAAGGAAGACCATCCAAAAGATCCTTGGTCATTCTATTCTGATTTAATTAGAGGTGGAGAAATAAGATTGACAAGCTCCCTTTCATGCCAGGCTGGTAGCTGCCCCTGGTTCATTTAAAGCTTCATTAATAGGGATGCCATCCTTAGTATATTTAGAGCAATAGAGTCCATTTTGGCATCTGGGACAGGGGGTGGAGTGTCAGTAGCCTTGGGTGTGAATGTGCTGGTGGCCATAAAGGAGTAGGATGCTCACAGATGACCCGTCTGACAACAATTCCAGCGATTAGTGCTGCCCTCTGTCAGGCATAAGGCAGAGGCAAATGCTTCTGCCAAAACTGCCACATCAGAAGCTCTCATGCCAACACTTTGAGTAGCTATTATCCAGTGCTTAAGTGGTCCTTGATGGTGTTAGAGTCCTGAGGATACCAAAGAAGTGGGTGCTGCGGGGTAGGCACAATGTTAACAAAAAAAGCTTCTAAGGTGGGGGGGGATGAAAGGCTGAGAAAAAAATCCCCATCTATGGTCCCACTGAGCACAGATAATCACAAACGGCTGAGGAGCCAGCAGATGGCCTGGATCTAAGGGAGCTAAAGGGGCAATTGTGGGCTCACTAGAGGCATAGCAAGAAGGAGAGGGGTCCTGAAAAGCCTTGAGATCTATCAAAGGCATGGATTCTGGCTCCAGGCCCAAAGATTCATCAGTGGCTGGAGTGGCACCAGAGTCAGGGTAAGGAGGCGTATTTTTAATTTCATTTTTTATTTGAGCCTGCACTATCTTAGGGATATTAGTCTCCTTCTGGCCCAAACACTAGAGGATTATAGTTACAATGGAGAAAAAAAAAGACTTGCAGCAGAGAGCCAGGGGTCACATTGGAGGACAATGTCCCAAAGTTGCTCAGTCTGAAGAAGCTCCCTAGAAGAGGAAGGCAGATTCTCCATTGTGAGGTTCATGTACCCAAGTTCTGCTGGATTGCTTCAGGACTCTCTGTTCAAGGGCGCCAGTTGTAGTGCCACTGACCCTGTGCTTGAATAGGCTGAAAAGGGTACATTGTGGGGTTACTCCAGTAACATCCTTGTAACAACATCAGAAGGTGCAAATCTATTTATTCTATGCAGCAAGCAGCTTATATAGGTCTGAGATGGGCAGCCCCTACATGACGTGACATCACCTCTCAGTGGCCAATCCTAGAATCCTAGACCTCCACACCATCATGTGTCATCCCAGCTTATGGGGCATATTTAGAAAGGGGCATGCTGACAAGCAAGCTGTCCTAGTTTGTCTTCCATTGCTGTGACAAAACACTCTGACCGACACCAACTTGGGTAGGAAAGGGTTTATTCAGCTTACATCTCCCGGGTCACAGTTCATCACTTAGGGAGCCCAAGTCAGGAGCTCAGGGCAGGAACCTGGAGACAGGAGCTGAAGCACAGGCCATGGAGGAATGCTGTTCACTGGCTTGCTCCCCTGGTTCATGCCCAGCCTGCCTTCTTATATTGTACACAACAGCCTGCCCAGGGTGGGACCACTCATTGTGGGCTGAGCCCTCCCACATTGCTCGACAATCAAGACAATTCTCCACAGATGTGGCCACAGGCCAATCCAATGGAGCCAATTCCCCAATTGAGGCTCCCTCAACCCAGGTGTGTCAAGTTGACACTAAAGCTATCCAGCACGCAAGCCAAATTGTGATTTCTGAGAATGTGGTAGCAGAAAGCAAGGCATGTCCTGCATCTTTTGCTCTGCCTAATGTGGTAAGCTGATTGGTATCTGGCATTCTCTCAAGATAAATCTGAGTCCAGGATTGCTGCCCTTCATGCCACCATGCCTCTCCACCATGATGAACTTATTCCTCTGGAATCATAGCTCAATAAACTTTTGTTCTATAATTTTCCTTCATTGTGATGTTTTATAGCATCAGAATGGTAATACATTACTTCCCAAGAGATGTACAAACCACAATAAAGAAACACTAAAAGTAAGAGACAAAAACCCGCTCTGACACCCCTACAACCTCATAATTTTTTACTATAAAAAGTAAGCCCCGTGTTAATTAGCGGTAGAAGATACTGGTCCACTTCATTTGTGTCCCTGACAAGGTAAGAGACAGAGATAGTAGTGTTCTAGTTGGCAAAATTTAGTTTGTTTTGAACTACTGCTCTTAGCTATTTAGATCATCTCCACACTTTCCATACCTAAGACTTGGGCCTAGGGCTCATTGTGCTCATCCAAGCTGAGATCTCCAAAGTACCTTTGGAAGCCAGACTGTGTCCACTGTAGCTTGATACCCCTGCATTGTGTCAAGCTACATTCTCCTGCTCTAGGGTTCACATCTACTCTTTTAGCAAGTTAGAACCTCCCCAAACTGTCCCCAACCCTGCCATGGGCCTAGACCTTTCCCCTTCTTCCCACCAGAGACCTTCTGTCTAGATTGTCAGAAACCAGGCACTGGATCCACATTGTCTCAAATTGGGTATGGACACATCATCCTGATAGAAAGCTCTTGACTAGTGAACTTGAGTGAACTGTTCAACCAATAAAAAAAAAAATCAAATGTAAGAATCTGAAGCATAGACCAACTAACTAATTCATACCAAAATATATACATAACTAAACTTCATCTAAACAAAACAGGCTATAATTTCATATCAGACACACAACCAACAAAATAAATTCAGATTCTCAGAGCACAATGCCACAAAAACAAATGAAAGACAAGACAATGTGTCCCCAACAAACCCACCAGTCCTATAACTATACTATAATGAGAACTATCCAGAGGAAACTCAGGATGAAAAATTTAAAAGTACAATCATGTAAGCAATGAAGTAACTCAACAAATTTAAACATATTAAGCAAACAACTCAAGGAACTCAGTATAGAAATACACTTTTGAGGGGCTGCAGAGATATCCTAGTGGTTAAGAGCACCGACTGCCCTTGCAGAGGACCCAGGTTCAATCCCCAGCACCCACATGGTGGCTAAGAACCGTCTGTAACACCAATTCCAGGAGAACTCCAGTTCCAAGGGAATCCGAGACCCTCTTCTGACCTCTGAGGCATTGCACGACATAGGTGCACAGACCTATATGCAGACAGTACATTCATACACATATGAAAATAAATTTAAAAAATTAAAAAAGAAATACACTTTTGAGTGACTCTCAAGAAAATATGAATATAGAACTGACAAAGATAATTCAGAACTTGAAAAGTGAATTTGCAAAATAGATATAAATAATACTCAAGCCAAAATGAGATGGAATTGAAAAGTTCAATAAGCCAACTTAAAATGACAGTAAAAAGCCTCAGCAGGAGAATGAATGCAGTAGAAAAGAGAATATCAATATGAGACAAGAAAGTTGAAGAATTGGACCATTCAAGCAAAGAATCTGAAAAATGAAAGACAAAACCTCCGCATGAATGGAATATGCAGAAAACAGTGAAAAGACCAAATCTACACATCATAGGGATATAAAGAGAAGAATCACATGTCAATTAATTTGACCAGATCATCAGCGAGATTATAGAAAAATCTAAATTAATGAAAGACATACCTATAACAATACACACAACACCAAATAGACAGAACCAGAACAGAAATGCCCCACAGCATATCATAGTAAGAACTCAAAATGTGCAGAACAAAGAGAGGGTACTGAAAGGTGCAATAGGAAACCAGCAAGTTACATGCAAAAGAAAAGACATCACAATAACAGCTGAATTTTCAATGCAAACTATGAAAACCAGAAGATCCTGGACCAAAGTATTCTCAATTATAAATGATGATAAATGTCATCCCAAAATACTTTACTCAGGAAAATTGTCTACCAAAAAAGAAAGAAAAATTCTTCTATGATGCAGAATCTGAAAAACTTCATGTCCATCAAAACATATCGAAAGAGAATACCCAAAGCAACACAAACAACTTGAGAAAGTAATGATTATACTTACAAGGTTACAAAAAGAAAACAAAGGAAATTGTAAAGTATGGATGTAGGAAGCTTTTCTTTTTAGGCCGAACAGGGACCACACGGTCCTGCTAAGCGGGACACAGCACCCACTTTGTGGACACTGTGGGGAACTGGCCTCTTGGTGCAGAGACCAGATGGCTACTTCCCGTAGCCCAACCTAAGTGGTAACTCCAACTTAGGCTCTTAGCCTGGACCCACGAGACACGTGTTCCAGTCTTGGCGGTGACTTCTCACTGGCCAAGGGCCTGGACAGGAATTTCAGGCTGATGGATGATTGCCTCCCTTCAGCCAATACCCACACAACACCAGCTACTGGGATTGGTGATCCACAAAGGAATCTCTTTCCTAACCCAGAGTAGCTAAACATCCTAGCATAGATTTCTAGCTAAATCCCTTCTCAGGTGGTCCCCCACCACATATTCCCTGACTCTGGATAAGCCAGATAGACCTTCCCACCTAGGACTCTGGTAATTCAGACCCTATCAGCCTTGTCTCTATTCCATTTTTCTTGCCCATACCCTACCCTGTCCTCTGCCAACCCTGGACCCAGGCAGGCCCCAACACTTCTTCCTCAGATCTCTGGAACAACCTCCTAAACCAGAGTAGCTAAACTCCCTAGCATAGACTCCACTGGCTCCTGAACCATCTGACATGGACCAGCCCTCCTAGTAAACTGACCAGCTCACTAACTATCCAGACCAGCCAACTACCCTGAATGAATCTGAAACACACAGCAATTTATTTTCCATACCTGAGCAAAAAGCTCACAAGATATATGAACAGAACCAACATTAAATTATGCAAAACCAGAATAGAAGTTCTTACTGGACAAACCCAGCAAAGAGCATAAAAAACACAAATGGAATGAAAAACATAAATAATAAGAAAAACCAAGAAAATATGTCCCAAACAAAAATGACTAGTACTACAAAAGTGCACTACAATGGGAACCAGCCAGGACACAGAAATGAAAAGAATAACCATAAACATGATCAAAGAACTTAACGAAAACATGGACAAATAACTCAAAGCATTCAAAGAAGAAAGGCATAAACTTGTGATGGGAGTCGTAGAATATACAAATACATGGGTTAATGAAATATTAAAAACAACTCATGACTTGAAAAGTGAATTTACAAGAAAAGATGTAAATAGTGAAGAAAAGCCAAATGGAAATGAACATGGGATTGAAAAATTCAATACGCCAATTGTAAACAACAGCAGAAAACCTCAGAAGCAGAATAAAGCAGAAAATAGAGTAGCAAGACTGGCTGACAAAGTTGAAAATCTGGACTTCTTGTGCAAAGACTATGTAACATTGAAAACTAATCAATTATAGGCATGCAGGAAGGAGAAGAATCTTGGGCCAATGGCAATGAATGTATCTTCATCAGGATTATAAAACAAAACTTCTTTAATTAAAGAAAGGATTCACTACAGAGATTTAAGAAGCATACAGAATACCAGTGACCAGTACAGAAACTCCCAGGGCATATCATAGTGAAAACATTAAATGTACAAAGAGATAGTATTGAAAGCTGCTAAAGAAAAACAACAAGGTACATATAAAGAAGACCCATAAGAATTACAGGTGACATTTCAGTGGAGACTATGACAACCAGAACAGCCTGGACCAATGGATGCCGACCCTGAATACTTTATCCAGCAAAACTATCATGGTCAAAGGGGAACGGAAGAATTTTCATTATGTGAATAGACTGAAAGAATTCATGTCTATTAAATGAGCCCTACAGAAAATGCTTGAAGCAATACAAATGATTGAAGAAAGGAATGAGTGTACCCAAGAACCTACAGAAAGAAAACAAAGAAATATATAAAAATAGAGAAATAGATAGGGCCACAAACAAAGACATTAAAATGACAGTATTCAATACACATATTCAATAATTAGAATAAATATCAATGGCCTCATATCCCCTGTCAAAAGACACAGGATAGAAGAATGGATCAAGAAAGAAAACCCATCTTTTTGTTGTCTTCAAGAAACTCAGATCACCATCAAGAATAGGAGCTACTTTAGAGTGAAAGGATGGGAAAAATTCCAACCTAGTGGCTCTAAATAAGAAGCAAGTATTGCAATTATAATATCTGAAAAAATAGACTTCAAATTAAAATTAATCAGCAGAGATAAAAAGTGTTACTTCATTCTAATCAAAGGAATAATCAATCAAGAAGATATTACGATCACAAACATATAGGCACCAAGCTCTGGTGCACCCAATTTCAAAAAGAAGAGTACTCCAGGACTAATAAACAAATATTAATCCCAACTCAGAAATAGATGATTTCAATACCCCACCATCTTCACTAGACTGGTCAACTGGTCAAAGAATAAACAGAGAGACATCTGAATTAAAGGACATCAAACTGACCACATTATGTGACAAAAAGCAAATGTCAACAAATATAAAAATTTGAAATAATTCCATGCATTCTATCAGACCACACTACAATAAAGCTTACAATCAAGAGCAAAAGAAGCTATAGATTCTCAACAAACTCCACAAACACACTCTTTTTAAATACTTTTATTGATGAATTTTGTATTTCTTTAATTATCTTTCAGTCCAATTTAGACACATTCCCTGGCCCCATCCCACCACTGTTCATGCCTTCTGCCATACATGTCTTGCATCTTTCTCTCAGTCTTTCCAAAGTTTTTCCCTGCAGAGGTTTGTTGTTTGGGGCAGAGTTTAACTGTATCATTCAGTTCTTGAACCCAGTCTTTATGTTGTTGTTTTTCCCTCCCCTTTGTATTTCTCCAATATATGCCTATATAACCATCACATATGCATCAAAATTATGACCTCTAAGAATAAACTGTATGTTAATTCCAAAATATGTTTAGGAATTCACATTTTCCCCCTTTAATTTTATATTACTCTAAAATATGAATACATACTATCCATACATATACAGTAATTACAGAGTCTGAAAATTACTGGTAGGTCAATTCTAGAGCCCATTAACAGATTTATATGATAACAACACAGTTGCTTTCAGATAAAAAGAAATATAATAATAATGTCGTTCAGCTTGCCTTTCAGCTGGGGATTTGGTGTTAGCATCCACAAATGAGGGAAACCATCCGCCATTTGTTTTACTGGGACTGTGTTACTTCACTTACCATAATGGCTTCAAGTTCCATCCATTTACCTGCAAAGTTCATGATGTCATCTTTCTTTACTGATGAATAGAACTCCATTGTGTAGATGTACCACATTTTTGTCATCCACACCTCTGTTGAGGGGCATTTGGGTTGGTTCCAGCTCTTCCCTATTTTGAAGAGCGCTGCAATAAACATACATGTGCATGTACTGCAGTAGGATGCGTCTTTTGTGTATATACCCAGGAGTGGTATGACTGGGTCAGGTGGTAGGCTCATTTTGAGTCTTTTAAGGGTTCTCCACACTACTTTCCATAATGTACAAGTTTACTTTCCCACCAGCAGTGGATGAGTGTTCTCCTTTCCCCACACCTCTATAGAATTTGGTGTCTTTTGTTTTCTTGATTTTAGCCAGTCGTATCCGAGTGAGATTTTATCTGAGGGTAGTTTTAATTTGCATTTCCTTAATTATTAATGATGTTGCACACTTTTGGGGGGTATATTTGAGACAGCGTTTCTCTTTGGTCCCAGTTGGCCTGGAGCTCACTATGTAGACCAGGCTGGCCTTGAACTCACAGAGATCCACCTGCCTCTGCCTCCTGAGTGCTGGGATTAAAGGTGTGTGCCACCATGCCTGAAGAGAGAATTATCCCCATTAAGGGGACAGTTGGGGGCAGGGGGGGCAAATCTAACAATGAAGGCACTCTACAGAGCAGCATTTATTCTTTGGAGAGAAATAGGTGCTTCTCGGGTTACACTGCAAGGGAGGAAAACTCTGTAGGGCTCCTCAGGCAGTCATACAGTGGATGCATCTCCTCCAAGAAGATAAGAAGCAATGGGCACAGCCAGTTGATAGCCCCCAAAGCCTTGGTGAAGTCTTTGTGCAGCTCCTTGCTCCATTTTTCTAGTAGGTCATTTGTTTTCTTCTTTGTTTTTTGAGTAGTCTATATATTCTCTGCATTAATGCTCTATCAGATGTATCACTGGTAAAGATTTCCTCCCCCTCTTTGGGTTTTCTCTTCAATTCCTTGATTGTTTCTTTCACTGTACAGAAGCTTTTGAGTTTGATGAGGTCCCATTTGTCAACTGTTGATGTTATTTGCTGCCCAGCTGTTGTCTGATTTAGAAAATCTTTTCCTACACCTATGTCTTGAAGGTTGTTGCCAAATTATTCTTCTATTACCTTCAGGGTTTCAAGTTTCACGTTGAGATATTTGATCCACTTGGACTTGACTTTTGTACAGGGTGAGAGGTAGGAGTTTAGTTTTGTTCTACAAATGGTGATTCAGGTTTGCCAGCACCATTTGCTGAAGATGCTATCCTTCCTCCATTGAGAGTTTTTTGTCCTTGAGGGGGTTGAAATTGTATGAGCTCAAGTTTGGATCTTGAATTTTGCTCCATTGGTCAATGGGTCTGTTTTGTGCCAGTACCAGGTTGTCTTTATGACTATAGCCCTGTAATATACCTTGATGTCTGATAAAGAAATCCCCCCTGTATTGTACTTTTCACTCAGGGTTGCTTTAGCTATTCAGGGTCTTTTTTCTTAGGTTTCTTTAAAATTATTATATTTTAAGGGATTCACAATAAAAAAGCACAGTTGTTTTCACATCACATTGACATTGCTCAGTTTGCCATACAAATAGGTAATTGGTGCTAGCATCCACAGATGAGTTATATCATTCTTTGTTTTTCAAAGACTATGTTACTTCCCTCAGCATGATATCTTCTAGCTCCAGCCATTTACTTGCAAAGCTCATGATGTCATCTTTCGTTACTGCTTCATAGAACACCATTGTGCAGATGTACCACATTTTCTCTATCTACTCATCAGTTGAGGGGCACTTGGGTTGGTTCCAGCTCCTTGCTTATTGTGAAGAGAGCTGAAATAAACATGGCTGTGCATGTATCTCTGCTGCAAGATGAGTCTTGTGGATACATGCCCAGGAGTGATATGGCTGGGTCAGGTGGCAAGTTCATTCCAAGTTTTCCAAGGGTTCTCCACACTGCTTTCCATGGTGGCTGTACAAGTTTACATTCCCACCAGCAGTGTATGAGTGTTCCTCTTTCTCCACAACCTCTCCAGCACTTGCTATCATTTGTTTTCTTGATCCTAGCCAGTCTTATTGGAGTAAGATGATATCTTAGAGTGGTTTTGATTTGCATTTCCTTAATGATTAATGATGTTGAACACTTCTTAAGATGTTTCTCAGCCATCTCTAATTCCTCCCCTGTGTAGTCTCTGTTCAGCTCTTTGCTCCATCTATTAAGTGGGTCATTTGTTTTCTTTCTTCTTTATTTTTTGAGTAGTTTATATATTGTGGAGATCAGTGCTTTATCAGATGTATCTGCAGTGAAGGTTTCCTCCCACTCTGGGATTTCTCTTCACTTCCTTGATTGTTTCTTTTGATGTACAGAAGCTTCTGAGTTTAATGAGGTCCCATTTGTCAATTGTCGACCTTAATTCTTGCACAGCTGCTGTCTGATTTAGGAAGTCTTTTCCTACGCCTATGTCTTGTAGTCTGCTGGCAACTTTTTCTTCTATCGCCTTCAGAGTTTGGGGTTTCACATTGAGGTCTTTAATCCATCTGTAGTTGACTTTTGTAAAGAGCAAGGGGTAGGGGTTTAATTTCATTCTTCTACAAGTGGTGATCCAGTTTTGCCAACACCACTTGCTGAAGATGCTGTCTTTTCTCCATTGTGTCTTCTTGGCCCCCTTGTGAAGTATGAGATGGCTGAAATTGTATGTGCTCAAGTTTGGATCTTCAGTTTTGTTCCATTGGTCAACAGGTCTGTTTTGTGCCAGTACCAAGCTGTTTATATGACTATAGCCCTGTAGTATAGTTTGAAATCTGGTATAGAGATCCCCTGTATTGTTCTTTTCACTCAGGGTTGTTTTGGCTATTCAGTGTCTTTTGTTTTTCCAAATGAAATTAAGGACTTTTTTTCAAGCCTGTGAAGAAACTCTTGGGGATTTTAATTGTGATTGCATTAAATCTATACAAGAATTTGGGTAGAATTGACATTTTTACTATATTGATTTTCCCAGTCCATGAGCATGGGAGGTTTTTCAATCTTCTGATGTCTTCTTCAATTTTTTTCTTCAAGGGTTCAAAATTTTTGTTGTAGAGATCTTTGGTGTCTTTGGTTAGGTTTGTTCCTTGGCATTTTATTGTTTTTGAGGCTATTGTGAGTGGGAAGGTCTCCTTGAATTCCTTCCTCAGTTGCTTGTTGGTGTAAAGAAAGGCTACTGATTTTTCTATGTTAATTTTGTATCCTGTTGCTTTACTGAAGTTCTTAATCATTTCTAGGAGTGTTCTGGTGTTTTTTAGCATCCCTTAAGTAAACAATCATATCGTCAGCAAATAGGGATAGCTTGACTTCCTCTTTTCCAATTCATACTCATTTAATTTCATTTTCTTGCCTCATTGCCCTAGCAAGGTTTCAAGCACTATATTGAATAAGAGTGGTGACAGGGGGCAGCCTTGCTGAGTTCCTACCTTTAAAGGGAATGCTTCTGTCGATTCCCCATTTAGGATGATATTGGCTGTGGGTTTCCTATATATGGCTTTTATTACATTGAGAATGATCCCTCCAATCCAATTCCTTCTAGGACTTTAAGCATGAAGGGATGCTGGATTTTGTCAAAGGCTTTTTCAGCATCAATTGAGATGATGGTGTGGTTTTTGTCTTTGATTCCGTTTATGTGTTTGATGATGTTTATTGATTTTCGTATGTTGAACCATCCCTGCATCTCTGGTATGAATCCAACTTGGTCATGATGGATGATCTTCTTGATGTGGGTCTGTATGCGATTTGCCAGTATTCTGTTTAGAATTTTGGCATCTGTGTTCATGAGGGAGATGGGTCTATAATTCTCCTTTTTAGTTGGATCTTTGCCTGGTTTTGGTAATAGAGTGATGTTGGCTTCATAGAAGGAATTTGGGAGAATTCCCTCTGATTGTATACTTCTAAACAGTTTCAGTAATAATGGTTGTAGGTCTTTTTGAAATGTTTTATAGAATTCTGCTGTGAAACCGTCTGGGCCTGGGCTTTTTTTAGTTGGGAGGCTTCTTACTACATCCTCTATTTCTTCATATGTTATGGGTCTGTTTAAGCTGCTGGTCTCCTCTTGGCCAAGCTTTGGTGATTCCCAAGATTTCAGATATTCATCCATTTCTTCTAGATTTTCAAACTTGGTAGAATATAGGTTCTTGTAATATTCCCATATAATTTTCTTGATCTTTTCCTTGTCCGTTGTGATATTTCCCTTTTCATCACAGATTGTATTGATTTGGAGTTGTTCCTTCTTTCTTTTTGTTAACTGGGCTAGAGGTCTGTCTATCTTGTTTATTCTTTCAAAGAACCAACTTTTGGCTTCATTGATTTTTTGTATTGTTTTCTTTGTTTCTATTTCATTGATTTCTGCTCTGATTTTTGTTATTTCTTCCTGTCTGTTGCGTTTAGGGTTCATCTGTTGTTGCCTCTCAAGTGCTTTTAGCTGTAGTGTTAGATCATTCACTTGTGCTCTTTCTGTTTTTCTAATGTAGGCACCCAGGGCTATAAATTTCCCTCTTAGGACTGCTTTTAAGGTATCCCATAAGTTTTGTTGTGTTGTATTGTCATTGTCATTCAGTTCCAGGAATGTTTTTATTTCTTTCTTTATCTCTTCCTTGACCCATTCATTATTCAAGAGTGTGTTGTTTAGTCTCCATGTGTTCTTGTAGGCAGGAGGGCTTGTCCTGGTGTTGATGTTGAGCTTCATTGCACTGTGGTCTGACAGGATGCATGAAATTATTTCAATCTTTTTGTATTTGTAGAGGTTTCTTCTGTGTCCCAGGATGTGGTCGATTTTGGAGAATGTTCCGTGGGGTGCTGAGTAGAAAGTGTATTCTCTGGTATTAGGATGGAATGTTCGGTAGAGGTCTATGAGGTCCATTTGGTGTATCATATCGTTCAGTTCAGATGTCTCTCTGTTTATTTTTTGTCCTGTTGACCTATCCAAAGGACTCAGTGGGGTATTGAAATCTCCCACTATGAGTGTGCTGGGGTTAGTCTGTGACTTGTGGTCCTGGAGAATTGTCTTTATAAAGTTTGGTGCACCAGAATTTGGGGCATATATATTCATAATTGTGAAATCTTCTTGGTGGATTGTTCCTTTGATGAAAATGTAATGGCCTTCTTTGTCTCTTCTGATTTCTTTTACTTTGAAGTCTATTTTATCCGATATTAAAATAGCAACACCTGCTTTCTTTTTGGTACCATTTGCTTGGAATATTTTTTTCCATCCCTTCACTTTAAGGTGGTGCCTGTCCTTGAAGGTAAGATGTGTTTCTTGCAGACAGCATATCGATGGATTCTGTTTCCTAATCCAGTCTCCCAGTCTATGTCTTTTGATTGGGGAATTTAGTCCATTAATATTTAAGGTTATGACTGATAGGTTTGTGTTGCTTCCTTTTGCCTTATTATCCATCTGCGGTTTTGATTTAGGTTTCTACTTCTGCAGTTATGCTTTTATTGATTTCTCCTTCTAGTTGCCTGGGGTTGGTTGCTCCTTTCTTCTGTTCTTTGGATTGCTTCAAGTATTCTCTGAAGGGTTGGTTTTCCGGACATGTATTCTTTCAAGTTGTTTATGTCATGGAAGATTTTCCTCTCTCCTTCCACTATGATTGACATTTTTGCTGGGTATAGTAACCTGGGCTGGCATCCATTGTCCCTCAACACTGGGAATGCTTTGCTCCAGGTTCTTCTTGCCTTCATCGTTTGCTGTGAGAAGTCCGTTGTTATTCTGATAGGTTTCCCCTTATAGGTCACTTGTTGTTTTTCTCTTGTCGCTTTAAGAATTTTCTCTTTGTTTTGGGTGTCCAGCATTTTAACTATGATGTGGCGTGGAGAATTTCTTTTCTGATCTTGTCTGTTTGGAGTTCTATGTGCTTCTTGTATTGGTATTGGTTTGTCCTTTTTTAGTTTGGGGAAATTTTCATCTATTATTCTGTTGAAGATCTGATCAATACCATTCTCTTGGGATTCTTCTCCTTCCTGTATTCCTATGATGCAGAGGTTTGATCTTTTCATAGTGTCCCACAGTTCCTGGTTGTTCCACTTTTGTGTATTTTAAAATTTTTCATAACCTTTACTTGAGGTTTTTAGTTGTTCTGTGTTATCTTCCAGGTCTGATATTCTTTGTTCTGCTTCCTACATTCTGCTTCTGAGGCTTTTTCCATTCCTCTCCTCTTGATTGGATGAGTGTTTGATTTCCTTTTTCATTTCCTCTTCTGATTTCTTTAGTATTTCCACTTCCTTCTGGAGCTTTTCAATCTCTTCCTGTAGCTCTTTGCTTCACTGGTTGGTTTCTGTATCTTTTTTTTTTTTCGTGTATGAATGTACTGTCTGCATGTAGGTTTGTGCACCCGTGTCGTGCAATGCCTCGGAGGTCAGAAGAGGGTCTCGGATTCCCCAGGAACTGGAGTTCTCCTGGAATTGGAGTTACAGACAGTTCTTAGCCACCATGTGGGTGCTGGGGATCGAACCAGGGTCCCCTGCAAGAGCAGTCGGTGCTCTCAACCGCTAGGCGATCTCTCCAGCCCCGGTTTCCGTATCTTTTTCAACATGGGATCTTTTCAGCACTTCCACTTCTTTCCAGAGTTTGTCATTCTCTCTCTCTCTAGGTCCTTCTTGAGTTCTTTTCTCTTTTCTTAATTCTTTGATTTGCTCTTTATAATCTTGTATTTCTTTAAGTATGGTCACAATTGTATTTCTGTCTGTGCCCTGGGGCATCCCCAGGGGGATCCCACTGTAGGAATCTTCCACAGGGTTGGTAGAGCTTGGTGTGGGATTATCTTGCACCTTTCCCATGTTGTCTCTTCTTCGTCTCCCTGGCATATGGGCTTCTCCTTGCCTGTATTCCAATGTGAATCCCAAATGCCTCTTCACTGTGTTGAAGGCTTGCTTTGCTTGCCTCCTTCAGATGCCTTCCTTGTTTGTTTGACTGATTTGTTTTTCTCCTTTACTCCTTGCTTATGGAGTGTTGACTTCTCTAAGCTCTAGGCTTTCTGTTGGAAGTCCAACTCACTCTTCCCTTTCTGTTCTGAAAGCTCTCCAAAGAATCCACTTGGACACTCCTTCCTTCAGTAATCCAAGGTGGGGTGGGGGGTGCTCTTTGGCCTCGGTACCTGTGCTTCAGGCGGTCTTGGGAGACCCCCGACTGCTCATATTTTGACAGTGTACTCTGCTCTTGTTTAATTTGCAAGAAACTTGTTCTTGCCGAGTCTATTTTTATTTATCTTTGATTTTCTAAAATTTGAGACAGGATTAACCTGTGGTCCTTTTTTTTATTTTTATTTTTTTGGTCTTTTCGAGACAGGGTCTCCCTGTAGCCCCAGCTGTCCTGGAACTCACTTTGTAGACCACGTTGGCCTTGAACTCACAAAAATCCGCCTGCCTCTGCCTCCCAAGTGCTAGGATTAAAGGCGTGCGCCACCACACCCAGCTAACCTGTAGTCCTAACTGGCCTGGACCTCACTACGCAGAACAAGCTGGCCTTGATTTTTTTTTTTTTTTTTGCTGGCCTTGATCTTACAGAGAGATTTGCCCACCTCTGCCTCCCGAGTGCTAGTATTAAAAGCGTGTACTACCATGCCTGGCTTACAGCTGATTTTTTGTTGTTGTTGTTGTTCTTTTTTATTTATTTATTTATTTTATTTTTTTATGTGTCTGAATGTACTGTCTGCATGTAGGTCTGTGCACCCATGTCATGCAATGCCGCGGAGGTATGAAGAGGGTGTCAGATTCCCCTGGAACTGGAGTTCTCCTGGAATTGGAGTTACAGACGGTTCTCAGACGCCACGTGGGTGCTGGGGATTGAACCTGGGTCCTCTGTAACAGCAGTTGGCGCTCTTAACCACAAGGCCATCTCTCCAGTCCCCCCCCCCCTTTTTTTTTGAGACAGGGTCTCCCTGTAGCCCCAGCTGGCCTAGAATGCCCTATGTAGACCAGGCTGGTCTTGAACTCACAGAGATCTGCCTGCTTCTGCTTCATGAGTGCTAGGATTAAGGGCATGCGCCTCACATCTGGCCTGGCTGATTTTAAAAATATATTTTAGACGGTTCTCGGCCGCCATGTGGGTGCTGGGGATCAAACCCAGGTCCTCTGTAAGAGCGGTCGGCGCTCTTAACCGCTAGGCCATCTCTCCATGGCAGCTGAGAACTGTCTGAAACTCCAATTCCAGGTGAACTCCAGTTCCAGGGGAATCCGAAACCCTCTTCTGACCTATGCAGCATTGCACGACACGGGTGCACAAACTTGTATGCAGACAGTACATTCATACACATACAGAAATGGAAAAATAAATAAAAATAAAAAAAATAAAAAATATATTTTATTTATCACTTTATTTTATGTGTATGAATGTATTGCCTGCAGGTGTGTAAATGCACCCATGTCGTGCAATACCCACAGAGGTCAGAAGAGGGTGTTGGATCTCCCAGAACTGTGATTACAGTTGTTAGCTGCCATGTGAGTGCAGAGAACCAAACCCAGGTCCTCTGCAAGAGCAGCCAGTGCTCTTTTTTTTTATTATTATTTATTTCTGTATGTGTATGAATGTACTGTCTGCATGCAAGTCTGTGCACCCGTGTCGTGCAATGCCGCGGAGGTCAGAAGAGGGTCTCGGATTCCCCTGGAGCTGGAGCCCTCCTGGAACTGGAGCTTCAGACGGCTCTCGGCCGCCATGTGGGTGCTGCGGATCGAACCCGGGTCCTCTGCAAGAGCGGTCGGCGCTCTTAACCGCTAGGCCATCTCTCTAGCCCCCAGCCAGTGCTCTTAACCACTGAGCCATTGCTCCAGCACTCCCTTCTTTTTGAGATAGTGTCTTACTATTTATAGCCCGGGCCCACCTAAACTCATGGAAATCCTCCTGCCTCAGTTTCTAAAGTATTGCCACCATCACACCAGCTTTTCCTCAAGTTCTTTCTCCAAGGATACCAAGTACATCTGCGACCTTGATCTGTAACATAGATATGAAGGGTCTGCCAGGGCCAGGGTGCTCTGCTGGGGTTCTGGTGGTCAAGTGCTAAGTGAGACACTGGTCACCTGACCATGTTTAGTGAGATAGACACCAAATATAAATATTTATTTTTTTTATTTTATTTGTTTCCATATGTGTATGAATGTATTGTCTGCATGCAAGTCTGTGTACCCCTGACGTGCAATGCCGCGGAGGTCCGAAGAGGGTGTCGGACTCCCCTGGAACTGGAGTTCTCCTGGAATTGGAGTTTCAGATGGCTCTTGGCCGCCGTGTGGGTGCTGGGGATCGAACCCGGGTCCTCTGCAAGAGCGGTCGGCGCTCTTAACCGCTAGGCCATCTCTCTAGCCCCACCAAATATAAATATTTTATTACAACTGGACAATGGTCACAGAGGAAGAGGCACAGGGAGATTGATCTTACATTAGGAAAGTATATTTCCTCTGAGGAAATTGACTGGCCTTAAACTATGGGCAGAAGTCATGATGGCCTAAGAAACAAGGATGCTAGCAATGCATAAGGGCTGGAGAGATTGCTCAGTGGTGAAGTGTAGGGCGCTTCTCTTGCTACGAGCAGGTGCAGCACAGTCCTGCTAAGGAAAGGGAGCAGTGACCACCTGTGATCACTGCTGGGGAAATGACCCCTTGACACAGAGGTCAATTGGTCTTTTTTTTTTGTCTTTTTCATTTTTTTTTTTTGTATGTGTATGAATGTACTGTCTGCATGTAGGTTTGTGCACCCGTGTCGTGCAATGCCGCGGAGGTCAGAAGAGGGTCTCGGATTCCCCTGGAACTGGAATTCTCCTGGAATTGGAGTTACAGATGGTTCTCAGCCGCCATGTGGGTGCTGGGGATCAAACCCAGGTCCTCTGCAAGAGCAGTCGGTGCTCTTGACCACTAGGCCATCTCTTCAGCCCCTTTGTCTTTTTCAAGACAGCGTCTCCCTGTAGCCCCAGCTGTCCTGGAACTCACTCTGTAGACCAGGCTGTCCTTGAACTCAAAAAGATCCGCCTGCCTCTGCCTAGGATTAAAGGCGTGCGCCACCATGCCTGGCTCAGTTGGTCACTTTTGTAACCCGACCTGAGAGGTACTTCCAACCTAGGTCCTTAGCCTGGGAAGCGGAATGCTTCCTGTCTGGTTGTTGCTCTCTCACCTGCCCAAAGACTGCTGGTCTCTGGATAGGATTTTCAGGCTGATGGCTGATGGCCAGTCTTCACCCACTCATGATTGACTCCACAGGTTGGGGCCCTGATTAGTCTTTGTCCAACCTTATGTTAGTTTACCAGGTCATCAATCTGACTGATCCCCATCTAACCCACTAGTCACTGACACTCTAAATCCAGGCCTGCTTCAGCCTGTATATTTGTAAAATAACAGATCTGGGAATTCTGTGTAATGATGGTAATGGAGAATTAGATTTATTGCATGTTGTGAGTCATTTTTATAAGCAAAATGACATAATCTCTCAGAGCCAATCGAGGACCCCAGCCTTGTGCCCCTGTATGCTGCTGCCTCACCTAGTGTCATGTGCCTGGGCCACAAGTTGCTCCTCTTGGGGTGGGGGTCAGAGGAACCCCATGACTTCCATGTTGTTCCCTCAGGGATGCTAGCTGAGAACTAGCCCCTAATTCAAACTGGATCTTCCCACAGTTAAGAGCATTGGCTTCTCTTGCAGATAACTTGGGTTTGGTTCCCAGCACCCACGTGGCAGATAACACCTGTCTGTAACTCTATTTTCAGGGTACCTGATGCCCTCTTTTGCCTCCACAAGGACTGCATGCCATGGGTGCACATGCACACAATACACTCATACACATAAAAAAATAGTAAATAAAATATTTTTTTAAAAAGTGCCAATAAGCCAGGCATGGTGGCACACGCCTTTAATCCTAGCACTTGGGAGGCAGAGGCAGGTGGATCTTTGTGAGTTCAAGGCCAGCCTGGTTTATAGAGTAACTTCCAGGACAGCTGGGGCTACAGGGAGACCCTGTCTCGAAAAGACTGAAAAAAAAAAAAAAGTGCCAACAGCTCAAAACTTCTCAGTAGACTATCTGGTGTTCCTTCCCTTTGACCCAGTCACTCTAGACTTCTTTCATGTGAGAAATAAACTTCAGTCATGGACAAGTCAAGCTACTCTTTTGAGTTTTGTCCATTTGCAGCATCACAGAAGGCCATGGTACTACTTCTAGTTGAAGTAAGGGTATTTTATAAGACCATCAAGATCCCTGTGCTTTTTCCTTTATAGTGGTTTCCCATTTAGAATGAGATCATTCATTATTGAGTATTCATGTCACAAGCCAGAGCCTGTGGGATCCTGTATCTGTCATATTCACCATCACATACATCCCAGTACTGACTAGAGTGTCTTAGCTGGTAGATATTTAACAGTTTTTGAATGGATGGATGGATGGATGGATGGATGGATGAATGGATGGATGGATGGATGGGTTTGGACAGGAGCAGGGTCACAAACTCAGTTGACTACAGAAGACTGCTAGGTAATGCAAATGAGAAAGGCAGGCTGGCAGGAAACTACAGAGCTGGTGTTTATGTATCTACCTGGAAGAAAAGAAGGCCTGAAGGCCAAGCATGATAGCACATGCCTTTAATCCCAGTGCTCAGGAGGCAGAGGCAAGTGGATATCTGTGAGTTTGAGGCCGGCTAGAGGTACATAGTGTGACCCTGTCTCAAAAAGCAAAGAAATAAATAAAAAAGTCCTGAGCAAGAGATATCCACAGCTGGCTGCTTTCAAAGAGCAACTCGGAGGCTGTGCCTAACAATTTCACTTAAATTCATTAGCTAAAACTGAGTCACTTGGCCATATATAACTGACTGTAAAGGAACCTGGAAATGTATTAAGTCAGGATAGCTAAAATCAGGCATGGGTGTCCAGGCTATCTGAAAGACAGAAGACAAGAGGATTGCTTGAGCCCAGGAGCTGGAGACCAGTCTGGGCAACATGGTAAGATCCTATCTCAAAATAAACACTCAATAATTTAGGTAGTTCTGAGCTCATCTAAGTATTGAGAGTTCTCGGGCTAGAGAGAGAGAGAGAGCTCACTGCATAAAACCCATGCCTCAGAAACGTGAGAACCTGAGTTTGGGTACCCAGATCCCAGTAAAGCCGGCTGGATGCAGTAGCTCATGTCTGTATTCCCGGCACTCTGGTGAGATGGGAGTTAGAGTCAGGAAAATCCCAGGAATCTCCAGGGCCTGCTACCCTGGCGTAGGAAGGAGTGAACCGGAGACCCTTTCTCAAACAAGGTGCAGGCCAACATGGCAAGGTTGTGCAATGACACACACACACTCCTGCATTCATAAACCCGAGGACACACACATACACACATATTTTATGTGCACCCCCCAAAAAAATTGAGCATTCTATTACTAAGAAGAGAGAGAAAAAAACAATTTGGGAAAAAAACTAAAAAGCTAAGATTCTTCATGAATAAAAATTCCCTGTATTTGTAGTTCTCAAAGTAAGTATGACCTGTAGACACTACGAATCTCTGAGCTCTTCCACATAGTCTGAAGAGCAAGCTGTTTTTCATAGAAATTACAGAACATTGTTTGCTTCTGTTATTATGTTGACAATTACTAGATGTAAAAGCACTCTGAGCGAAACTGCTGCCTCAGCACAAATCAGGCACCAAGGTGTCCCATGGTCCTTCCCTGTCAGGCACTTAAAGAAAAAGGATGCTCGGGCTGGAGAGATGGCTCAGCAGTTAAGAGCACTGACTGCTCTTGCAGAGGACCCAGGTTCGATTCCCAGCACCCACATGGCAGCTGAGAGCCGTCTTTAACTCCAGTCCAGGGGAATTCGACTCCCTCTTCTGACCTCCATGGCATTGCATGACACGGGTGCACCAACCAACATGCAGACAGTATACTCATACACATAAAAATAATAAATTAGGGGCTGGAGAGATGGCCTAGCGATTAAGAGCACCGACCGCTCTTGCAGAGGACTGGGGTTCGATCCCCAGCACCCACATCGCGGCCGAGAGCCGTCTGAAACTCCAATTCCAGGAGAACTCCAGTTCTAGGGGAGTCCAACACCATTTTCTGACCTCCGCAGCGTTGCACGTCACGGGTGCACAGACTTGCATGCAGACAATACATTCATACACATACGGAAATAAATAATAAAAAAAATAAAAAAAGAAAAGAAAAAAGAAAAAGAATGCTCATTTTATTGAAGAATGTCTTTGATGAAACAGTAAACACTAGTTGCATTAAAACAGAACCATTGAGAACAACCCATTCTGAAATAAGAAGCAGCATTCAAATTATTTGCTACAGATGAAGCAGAATGGCTGTCTCAGGAAGAAGCACTTACAAGCTGAACTAGCCACTTTTTTTTTTTTTGGTCTTTTTGAGACAGGGTCTCCAGCTGGCCTGGAGCTCACAGAGATCTGCCTGCCTCTGACTTCTAAGTGCTGGGATTACAGGCGTGCTCTAACGTGCCTGGATAAACTAGCCACTTTTATGAATGGTTGTTAGCCATTATTGGGTGCTGGCAACTGAACCTGGGTCCTCTGCAAGAGTAGCCAGTGCTCTTAACCACTGAGCCATCTCTGCAGCCCAAACTAGCCACTTTTAAAAAGGCCCCTTTTATTTATTTATTTATTTTTATTTACGGGACTGGAGAGATGTCTCAATGGTAAAAGAGGACATACTGCTCTTTTTTAATTAATTAATTAGTTAATTTTTAATTTATTCTTNTCTTTTGAGACAGGGTCTCCCTGTAGTCCCAGCTGTCCTGGAACACACTCTGTAGACCAGGCTGGCCTTGAACTCACCAAGATCCGCCTGCCTCTGCCTCTCAAGTGCTAGGATTAAAGGTGTGCACCACCACGCCCGGCCTATTTTTAATTTATTCTTGTATGTGTATGAGTGTACTGTCTGCACGTAGGTTTGTGCACCCATGTCGTGCAATGCCGCACTGGAGTCAAAGGTGCTCTTAACCACTAGGCCATCTCTCCAGCCTGACATACTGCTCTTGCAGAAGACCCAGGTTCAGTCCCCAGCAGCCACCTCAGGTGGCTAAGAGCTGCCTATAACTCCAGCTTCAGAGGCTCTGGCCCCCTCTTCTAGAAGGTCTCTGTGTACACCGGCATGGGCATGCACACACACAGATATGCACACATGCACATAATTAAAAATAAATTCTGAAAAATATTTTTTTTGTCTTTTTGAGACAGGGTCTCCCTATAGTCCCAGCTGTCCTGGAACTCACTCTGTAGACCAGGCTGGCCTTGAACTCACAGAGATCCACCTGCCTCTGCCTCCTGAGAGCTAGGATTAAAGGCGTGTGATTTTATTTTATGTGTATTGACTGCATGTACATAGGTGCACCCATGTTTTGCAATGCCTGGGATGGTCAGAGGCATCAGATTCCCCTGGAACTGGAGTTTCAGACTTTAGCTGCCATGTGGGTGCTGGGATCTGAACCTGAGTCTTCTCCAAGAGCAGCCAGTGCTCTTAACTGCTGAGCCATCTCTCCAGCCCCCATTACGGCATGTTCATACAGATGTTTCATTATACTTCGTTCTTACTCCTCCCTTCCCCCCACTCCCCTACTGCCCTCTCCTGGCCCCCTCTTTCTCCCAGCCCACTCTAGCCACTGTGTGGGGAACATGGAATGGAGGAGGAACTGCAGGAAAATGGAATGGAGAGGCCAGGAGACAGGGGAGCAGGAGTTGTACCACCAGCAAAGGCAATGGTAGCTTGGACTAGATGGTAGTATTGGTGCAGAGTGGCCCAGAGAGGTTGTGGAGACATTCAGAAGGTAATATCTACAGGAATTGATAAATAGATACTTGAGAGGGGTTGTGTGTCAAGGAATCCAAAGCTGATATTTGACTTGGGCGACTTGGATGGTAAAGCCCTCAGCCAGTGGGAAACTTGGAGACACAGGTGTGCAAATGGTAAGTTGGTTTGGAACTAGTTGAAGATGTGTAGAAATCGCTGTCTGGTGAGCCTCCAAGTAGAGATGTTCAGTGGGAAGATGGACATGGAAACATGGAGCTTGGGAGAGATCAGGCTAGAGAATAAGACTTGAAATATGAGGAAGTGTGTCAACCATGGTCAAACGTGACCTCTCAGGTATCTACCTGAGGCTTTCTGCAAAGCTGGCCCAGACATACAGCCTCTGCAGCTATAACCCTCGGAGTAGCCTCCATTGATTGGATCAGCTGATGGCCATGTCTGTGAAGCATTTTCTTGATTGTTAATTGATATGGGATGAGCCAGCCCACTGTGGGCATGCCACCCTGCACAGGTGGTCCTGTGTTGTATGGGAGGGTAGATTGGGCATGGGCTGGAGGAAGGAGCCGGTGAGCAATGAACCTCCATAGTCTGTGCTCCAGGTTCTCGCCCTGAGTCCCTGCCTTAGCTTCCCTTGATGATGGATTGTGAACTGTTAGCTAAATAAATAAACCCTTTCCAGGGCTGGAGAGATAGCCTAGCAGTTAAGAGCATCGACTGCTCTTGCAGAGGACCTGGGTTTGATCCCCAGCACCCACATGGCGGCTGAGAACTCCAGTTCCAGGGGAATCCGAGACCCTCTTCTGACCTCCGCGGCATTGCACGACACGGGTGCACAAACCTACATGCATACATTGCAAAACTGAGGCTTGGGTAAAAAAAAATAAACCTACATGCAGACAGTACATTCATACACATAAAAATAAATAAATAAAAAATAAATAAATAAACCCTTTCCTACCCAAGTTAGTTTTGATCAGTGTTTTTTTTTGTCCCAGCAATAGAAGGTAACTAGGACAGGGGCCATCGACTCTAAAGGACTTACCCAGGTCTTTTCTGTACAGATAACTTCCTTACCATCTGAATGTGGAAGGGAGGGAGCTCAGGGGGTTGGCTCAGAACTGGGCTGTGGAGGAGCCTCCCTACCAAGGCTTCCTGTCTCTTCATTTGCGCATGTCTCTATAGAAGTAGCAAAGCTCTCTTCCCCACTAGGCACCTGTTCACGAAGCTGTGAACCCTCACACAGACATACCTGTGCAAGAAGCAGAGGGAAGGACTGGCTAGAGGTAAGAGGGACATATGGACTTCTTTCTTTCTGAGGAGCTGGAAGGGGCAGCTCACATGGTGGCAGTTGTGCCGGAATATTCTGGACGCAATTCTCTGCCCAGAGTTCTGGCCCAGTTCTCTTGAATTTCTCTCAGAACTGGTTATGAATAGTAATCTCCAACTGGAATTGTGAGCTTCAAAAAGGCACTAAGCCATACTCATCTGTGCCCTCCCCCATACCCAGACATAGTAGTGTGTGGAACAGTGGGTACTGAAGCTCACAGGCTAGAATGCAAGATGAGAGAGGCCATGGCTGAGAAAAACAGCAGCGAGGACTGAGGCAGCTGTGGAGGAAATGAAGATGGGAAGAAAGAAAGAGAAGAAACTGAGATAAGGACAGAGAAAATGAGAAAGAGTGAGCAGGCACCGAGGAGAGAGGAGACAGGAGGAATCAAAAGAGGATGAAGACAAAATCAGAAAAGCTGAGAAAAACAAGGAATTTTCCTAAAACTACCTTTCACTACAAATTTGCACCAAGAATCATACCTAGAAGCATTTCACAAGCCACATGATCTATGTGGGCTCTTTTAATGCTTTGGGGTTTATGTGTATTTTTAAACTTTTGCCTTCTTTCTGGTGAATTTATAGGAGTTGTTTTGTTTTTGAGATAGGGTCTTGCAATGTTGCCCGGGGTGGTCTCAAACTCCTGAGCTCAAATGATCCTCTGCCCTAGCCCCCCAGCCGCTGGGACCAAGGCGTACTTTGATGGATATTTAGGAGTTTCGAGCAACTACCTAAAGGTACTTGGTCTTTAGCTTGAATAAGGGAAAATTAGGATTCTCAGAAAGTGTGAGAATTGTACTCTTGTACATGAAATGTTATAAAGATATATATTTGGGGGGTGGTGGTCAACATGTCATTAAAAAATTGATTCTACGAGAATTGGTCTTAGCTGTCTCAAGAGACCAGCAGATTTAGAAAAAGGCCCTAGTGGGCCGGGTGTGGATTGGGCGTGAGGCAGGACTCACTCAGTATTTCTAAAGATGAGATGAGTTATACAACACTAGCCACCTACCCCTACACCTGTAGACCTTTCCCCTCTCCTTGAACTACATGGCCATAGAGCCATGCTGTGCCCCTGAGTGTCCTCTGCCTTCAGTTCATAAACTTATTCTGGGAGAGTGTTCTCCTGGGGTACAGTCTGATCTCAAAATAGAAAGGTTCCATTCTTGATAATTCAAAGATTCTACTGCTGGTAGAATAGTTCTTCCTGAATGTCCTGCTCTTTTAGAGAACATTTTTTTTTCTTCTCTTTTTAGTGTAAAACTGGGAGAAGAACCTGATGAAAGAGATCACTGCTATTTGTCTTTCTTGTAATCCCTTGTGCTGTCTTGGATTCTGTAGGTTCATACAAAATGGCCGCCTGCGGAGAGGCTTCCAGTCTCAGGAGCCACTTTGCTCTTTCAGCCTGGGGCATTCACAGAAGAGGTCTTCCTCTAAATACAAAGTCCCTCTCTTGCTGGTTCGAGGCTTAGGCCTCATTCTTGGCCAGAGTGGTGAAGTGGCAGAGGCTGGAGTTGGGTCTTGAACATGTTAGATTTGCAGTAAGTGTTTGTTGAATGAAATACCTCCGACGGCAATGGGAAATCAGAAGACTGCTGGGAGGACACAGATGAGGCGTCTAGGTTTGGAGGTTGAAAAGGCTGAGCTGTGTTTGCATGTCTGTTTATAGCTTTCTGTCGGAGACAAGGGAAGGAGGGGGGCACAGAGTCTCCTCATGTGGGCATTTGAGACAAAGGAGACGGTGGCAGCCACGGAACCACAAGGGTGGCTTAGAGGGTCACGTTTCTAGGAAGTTTATAAGAAGCCAGGCAGCAGTGGATGGGTATGTGGTGGGGGGCACATCCCACGGCTGGGCTTGAATGGGCTGACTTGGGGGCCGTGAGGAGAAGATAAAAGTGCTTGTGGGACCACAGACTGTCACTGCGGTGGGGTTGTGTTGGGGCTTTGCCCTCTCCTCCCATCTCTGGGGGCCCTGGTGAGAGGGCAGGAACCTCAAGCGCCTGGGAGATGTGTGGTACCAGGTTGCCTTCTTGATCGCATCTCTTGCTTGGTCCTCCTTCATCTCCTTTGGTCTAGTGCTCTCTGTGTGCCCTGTGCTTGTTCGATGGTGGATCCTGTGAAGGACGGCTGTGGCTTTAATGACCTTTCTGAGTCCCTCCCCGTCTCTACCTCCTTCCCTCTCTCTTTCCATTTCCCTCCCTCCCTTTCTCCTTCCCTTCTGTCCTCCCGTGGGTGAGGCCTTTGCGTGTTTCTCAGATCTGTCCACTGTTCCTGTAAGCGGCATCTCTCCTACTCTGCGGCCTTTTCCTCCAACGCCCACCCCTCGGGTCCAGCCCATGCTGCAGCTTCCTGTCAGATCGAGGCTCCTGTGGGAGGCAGGGCTTCGAGACTTCAGGGCTGGTGCTTACTAGATCTTAGCGACAGCAGGAGAGGGAAAGGGATGAGAAAGAAGCCTCATCTGACAGCCAAAGGAAGAGAGAACAGCGATGGCTGCAGCCCCGAGGACGAGGACGACACACAGGGAATTGAAGACTAGAGGCATAAGCTTGTAACACGGAGATTCAGACATGCAGATGTGCGCAGAGGAAGGGGGGAGGGGTGGGGACCCAGCAGCCAGTCTGCCCCAGAGGCCTCTCCCAGGGGCGATGGTACACAGGATGCTAGGTAGAGTGCCTCAGGGGAGGCTGAGGATGTGGGAATCAAAGGCCAGGTCTCTGGGGTGGCAGTGGAAGCCTAAAGCACCAAAGCGAGCTGTGGCTGTGTTAGGGTTCGAGAATCCACACCAGACACACCGAAGGATGGAAAACCAAGACTTTATTTCCGGGGGGGAAAAAGTAAACCAGCATGCTGGGGTGGGAGGGAAAAGGCTCCGACCCGATAACTTGGCTCACAGGCCTTTTATACAGGGTCTAGGGGAAGTTTAGCAGGGTTTGGGTAACTTCTAGCCTTATTGGATAATAACAGACTTATGGCTCATGGTTAGGTCGGCCCAACGGCACCCCACATACCAACAGTTATCTTTAGACACAATCCTGCAACTGGAATGAGGAAATGTTGGGTCAGTCCATCTGCCCTCACATACCAACAGTTATCTTTTATTTATTTATTTATTTATTTATTTATTTATTTATTTATGTATTTATTTGGTCTTTTTGAGACAGGGTCTCCCTGTCCTGGAATTTGCTGTGTAGACCAGGCTGGCCTTGAACTCACAAAGATCCGCCTGCCTCTGCCTCCCAAGTGCTAAGATTAAAGGTGTGCGCCACCACGCCCGGCACCAACAGTTATCTTTAACAAGTTTAAGTTAGCTGTTCTTGAGGCCTTGAGCAACTGTCTTTGAGCAATCAACCTTTTCCCTGAATTGGGCAGGTTCCAGTAATTGCTTAAAATGGTATCTATATTCAAAATGGAGTCAGTGTGGGCCTCTCTTACAGCAGGAAATTCCCAGCCTCCTCCACTAAACCAAACCCTGGCGTGTGATAGGGAGGATCTGGGAACCGGAGGCCTGGAGATGGCCCTCTGTACAGACTCTAGAATGTGATGCCAGGAAGGGCCAAGAACGCCCTCCTTATAACGAGGACAAGGTGAATCAAGTCCCTATAGGAGGGATAGCCCACAGGAGACTTTGTTCCTCTGTTGACCAAGGATACTTGCAATCATCAAAGTTCTCCATCTCGGATGAAGACAGTCTAAATCCTTTGGGGTGTGAGGCTGCCCCTACCTTCTCTTGTCTCTATCTTCGTAGCATGCTGTCCATGCCTGCCCCATGCTAACTGTGCTAACCTGTAAACAGTTTCTCCAGTGATTATAGTAGCTGGTGACTGTCTTATTCTCACCTTTCCCAGAAACCTCCCTTCTGACTCGTCTCTTCTTTCTTTCCTGCTTTAAGCAAATGTATCCTGTCAGCCATCATCTTCTCTCTCTATCATCCCATCATCCATCTGTCCATCCTTCTCAAGCATCTACTGTAATATTAAGTTCTGGAAAATTCTTTCAGGCCAATGTAGGAACTGGACAGGGGTATTTCTTACCTTCTCCCAAACCTTACTGTAAGAACAAGTCTCTAGTACCTCCTCTGAGTGTTACATCCCTGTCAAGAATTATGTATTTGGACCTGGGTGTGGTGACACATTCTTTTAGATTTTAATTCTAGCACTCTGGAGGCGGAGGCAGAGGCAGGCAGATCTTGTGAGTTCAAGGCCAGCCTGGTCTACATAGTGAGTTCTGGGCCTCTGGGGTTACAGATGAGACCCTGTCTCAAAAAGACACACACACACAAAAAACAGAATTATGTATTTGGGGCCATGTATTTGTCTGTGCAAGTCTAATGACTTGAGTTCAATCCCTGCCACCCACAGAACACATCAAAGTAGAAGAGAATCAACTCTTCAAAGTTCTCTAACTTCCATGGTCATTTGTACATTCACATATGTATATATCATACACACAAAATAAATAGCATTTTATTTTATTATTATTTTTTGTCTTTTTGAGACAGGGTCTCCCTGTAGCCCCAGCTGTCCTGGAACTCATTCTGTAGACCAGGCTGGCCTTGAACTCACAGAAATTTGCCTGCCTCTGCCTCCTGAGTACTGGGATTAAAGGTGTGCACCGCAACGCCAGGCTAATAAATAACATTTTAAAACATGTAGGGCTGGAGAGATGGCCTAGCGGTTAAGAGCGCCAACTGCTCTTGCAGAGGACTGGGGTTCAATCCCCAGCACCCACATGGCGGCTGAGAACCGTCCTTAACTCCAGTTCCAGGGGAATCCAACGCCCTCTTCTGACCTCCACGGCATTGCATGACACGGGTGCACAGACCTACATGCAGTCAGTACATTCTACACATACAAAAATAATTAATTAATTAATTAAAAAATAAAACATGCAGCAAAGCTCAACAGGAAACAGAATCTACCTTCCATAGCTCAAGAGATTGTAAAAAGGAGGAGGCAGATGCAGGTGGATCTCTGTGAGTTCAAGGCCAGCCTGGTCTACATAGTGAGTTCCAGGACAGCCAGAGCTACAGGGAGACCCTGTCTCAAAAAGACACACACACACACACACACACACACACACACACACACACACACAAAGGAGTTCAGTTCCAAGGGATCTGACACCCTCCTCTGGCCTTTGTGGGTTCCAAGTACGCACAAATGGTGCACAAACATACATACATACATACATACAAACATACATACAGGCAAATGGTCACATAAAATTTAAAAAATTTAATTAAGAAGTACAGAAAGGGAGTTATTTACAGATACAGGGTCAGGGCTAAGGAGACCAACTAGCATGTTGAGGGGTTCAGACACTAGTAACAGAAATGAGGCTCCTAAAAAGACAAAAATGGTATTTCTGGAATCCAATGAAGGCCTAAGTTGTGGGTAAGGCTGACAGATAGCAGTTGTAATGAATGGCACAGGGCAGAAGGAGGGTCACACAGCTATTGGTAGCAAACATGCGCAGAGCATGAAGAGGGTAGAGAAATACACTGAATTCTCCTGCCTGGACCCATCTCCTTTGTTCCTGGGATTTCCCACAGAGCAGCCCCAAGTGGTCACTAGGGGGCCTGAATGACACAACCAGTGGCAGCAGCCGGCCCCTTAGTGGAATTCAGGTAACAGAGGCTGGAGACTAAGCAACATGGAGTGGGATGCCTCTGCTCATCCAGACCAGGGCTGGATGTGCATGCACACCTCAATGGCTCTCTTTCCCTCCCTCCTTCCTTCCCTCCCTCCCTCCCTCCCTCCCTCCTTCCTTTCCTCCCTCTCTCCCTTCTTCCTCCCTCCCTCTCTCCTTCCTTCCTTCTCTCCTTCTCTCTTTCCTTTTTTGCTTCTCCATACATGTACAGTGAGGATGGAACCCAGGGTATGCTAACCAAGCCCTCTACCACTGAGCTACATTACCAGCCTCGAATGATCCATTTTATTCATTTACTTTTAAATATTATATTTATTATTTTTATTTTATACATATAAATATTTTGCCTGCATGTATGTAAGTGCACCCATGTCATGAAATAACTACAGACGCTAGAAGAGGCCATTGGATCCCTTGGAACTGGAGTCATGGACAGTCGTTAGTGGCCATGTGGGTGCTGGGAACCAAACCAAGAGCAGCCAGTACTCTTAACCACTGAGCCTTCTCTCTAGCCCCTAAATGATTCCTCCCCCCCTTTTTTTTTGGTCTTTTCCAGACAGGGTCTCCCTGTAGCCCCAGTTCCTGGAACTCACTCTGTAGACCAGGCTGGCCTTGAACTCACAAAGATCCACCTGAGTTTGCCTCCCAAGTGCTAGGATTACAGGCATGTGCCACCAAGCTTGGCTTAAAGATGGTTCTTAGCTGCCATATGTGTGCTGGGAATCGAACCTAGGTCCTCTGCAAGAGCTGTCCGTACTCTTAACCACTGAGCCATCTCTCCAGCCCCTAAATTATTCATTTTCTTTCTTTTATTTAATTTAAAAATTTTTTATTTTAATTTATTATTTTTTTTAATGTGTATTAGTGTACCGCCTGCATGTAGGTTGGTGCACCCGTGTCGTGCAAGTGCAATGCCTCGGAGTTTAGAAGAGGGCGTCGGATTCCCTGGAACTGGAGTTAAAGATGGTTCTTAGTCACCACGTGGGTGCTGGGAATCAAACCCGGGTCCTCTGCAAGAGCAGTCTGTGCTATTAACTGCTGAGCCATCTCTCCAGCCCCTTAATATATTAAGCACAGGAAGACAGCATCAGTGACTTACCTTTGTTTTGTTCAGTTTGGCTTAGGTTAAGAAGTCACATTTTCCAGTCTCTATGTTTCCATAGTGCCAGACCTATGGTGGCTGCCTGGACTGTCACCCTTGCCCTTGTGTGGCTCAAGTAGTGGGGAACGCTTGATACAAATCATTCTGTTGTAAGGTCGAAAATGGGACATGGCTAGGAGGGGTCAACAGGGAACGGAGGGAGCTCGGAGCAGGCTGATGGCTACAGAGCGCTGTGGCAGTAACAAGTCATCAGTACTGTCTCACCAGCCCTGCCCCCAAGCACCCGAGGTCAAGTCCCAGGATCTTGGGGTGCGTTCTAGCACCTCACACACTGGCCTGGCTCCCGAAACTCAGTCCCGGTCACTGTGCTGTCTTCTGCATGTGTCCGTTTCTGGTTTCAACTGACAAGGAAATATTTTTTTAAAAAACCTCCTTGTGTATGAGCATTTTGCCTGCAATGTATGTAAGCACACCTGGGTTGTTGTGCAATAGCCGTGGAGATCAGAAGAGGGTGTCAGATTCCCCGGAACTGAAGTTATCGATGTTTGTTAGCTGCCATGTCACTGCTGGGAACCAAACCCAGGTCATCTGCAAGAGCAGCCAGTGCTGTTTTTTTTTTTTTTTTTTTTTTTTTTTTNTGCGTTTTTTCTTTTTTTTTTTTTTTTTTTTTGGCTTGGAGCCAGGTTCTCCGCTACCCCAGCTTCCTGGAAACCTACTCTGCTACGGACCAGCTGTGCCTGAACCACAAACGATCCCCCTCCTGCCTCCCAAGGCTGGAGCAAAGGCGGCGCACCAACGCCCCTTTTTTTTTTTTTTTTTTTTGGTCTTTTGGAGACAGGGTCTCCCAAGAGCAGCCAGTGCTCTTAACCACTGGGACATCTCTCTAGGCCCTAATTTTGTTTGTTTTTATTTTGCTTTTTTTCTTTTAAGATTTTTGTTTGTTTGTTTGAGACAGGGTCTCGCTCTCAGCATAGCTGACCTGGAACTCACTATGTAGACCAGGCTGACCTTTGGGTTTCTTATTTATTTATTTAATGTGTATGAATGTACTGTCTGCATGTAGGTTTGTGCACCCATGTCCTGCAATGCCACAGAGTTCAGAAGAGGGCATCGGATTCCCCTGGAACTGGAGTCAAAGACGGTTCTCAGCCGCCATGTGGGTGCTGGGGATCGAACCCGGGTCCTCTGCAAGAGCAGTCGGAGCTCTCCAGCCCTGGGTTTCTTTTTTTTTTTATTTTACTTTTATTTTTGGGTTTTTTTTTTAATGGCTATAACATTTTATTTGCTTATTAATTTATTTAGTTTTATTTTATGTGTATGAGTGTTATGGCTACATGCATGTAAGTGCATCGATGTTGTCCAGTGCCTGTGGAGGGTGTCAGATCCCCTGGAACTGGAGTTACAGATGTTTGAGAGCAACCAGTGCTCTTAACCACTGAGCAATCTCTCTAGCCCAAATTTGGCTTTGTTCAAGACAGGTTTCCTGTGGCCCAGACGAGCCGTGTGGTTTAGGAGGGCCTTGAACTCCTGACCCTCCTGCCTTTACCTGTGGAGTTCTGGGATTACAAAGTCTGTAATACCCAGTTTATTAGGCACTAGAGGTTGGATCCAGGGCCTCTGCATGCTAGGCCTTTGTTTTCAACTGGACTTGGCAATGAAGCAGCCTAGGCTTTGACAAGTAGGTGGGAGAATCAACCAAAGCAAACCACAGTAAAGGGCTAAGGATGTAGCTCAGTGATTGAGTTCTTGCCTAGTGGTTGCGAAGAGCTGGCATGTATCCTTGGCATCACAAAACAAACAAACAAACAGTGCAGCCTAGACAAAAGGCACAGCTATAAACATGTTATACATGTAAAAACTCCAAAATTGGGCATTGGACAGATGGCTTAGTGGTTAAAAACATTTGTGGCTCTTGTAGATGACCTGGGTTTGGTTCCTAGCACCCACATGGAAGCTCACAGCCACTTCTAACTCCAGTTCCAAGGGATTTAACATCTTTCCCTGGCCTCCTCAGACACTAGGCATACACATGATATGCACACATACATACAGGCAAATACTCTTACACATTTTTTAAAATTACAATAATCAATAATCAATAATCAGGGATAGGTGTTGTCTCAGTAGCAGAACACTTACCTGGCATGCTGGAAGCCCTGGATTCTGTCTCCATTACTTAAAAAAAAAAAAAAAAACCTGGCCTGGTGGTGCCCATATTCACATAGTGAATTCCAGGCCAGCTGGGGCTACAGGGAGAATCTGTCTCAGGAATACCAAAAAACAAAACAAAACAAAAACTCTTACAATATTAGTATATCAGTAAAAATGATAAAAATTTAAAAAAATGATATAATTTATAAGTGAAAAGATGCTATCTAGGGGCTGGAGAGATGGCCTAGCGGTTAAGAGCTCTGACTGCTCTTGCAGAGGACCTGGGTTCGATCCCCAGCACCCACATGGTGGCTGAGAATTGTCTTTAACCCCAGTTCCAGGGGAATCCAACACCCTCTTCTGATCTCCAAGGCATTGCATGACACAGGTGCACAGACCTACATGCAGACAATACATTCATACACATACAAAAAAAATTTTAAAAGATGCTATCTAGAACTGATCTGGCACAGGTTTTTGTAACTGGGCCTGTTATATACATATGTATTCTTGAGACAGGGTCTCCCCGTAGCCCCAGGCTGGCCTTGAACTCATTAGAGATCTGCTTGCCTCTGCCTCCAGAGTGCTGGGATTAAAGACATGGGCCACCACACCCAACTTTCTTATTTATTTATTTAAATATTTTTATTTATTTTTATTTATTCTTGTATGTGTATGAGTGTACTGTCTGCATGTAGGTTTGTGCACCCCTGTCCTGCAATGCCATGGACGTCAGAAGAGGGTGTCAGATTCCCCTGGAACTGGAGTCAAAGACTGTTCTCAGCCGCCATGTGGGTGCTGGGGATCAAACCTGGGTCCTCTGCAAGAGCAGTCAGCACTCTTAACTGCTAGGCCATCTCTCCAGCCCCTTATTTAATTTATTTTTTGTCTTTTTGAGACAGGATCTCCCTGGAACTCTGGCTGTCCTGGAACTTGCTCTGTAGACCAGGCTGGCCTTGAACTCACAGAGATCCGCCTGCCTCTGCCTCCCAAGTGCTAGGATTAAAGGCATGTGCCACCTGGCTCTTATATTATTTTTTAAATTCATTTTATTTTATGTTTTGATGTGTATGAGTGTATTGCCTGCATGCGTGTACGTGCACCCGTTTGTGCAATGCCTGAGTAGGTCAGAAGAGGGAGTCAGATCCCCTGGAACCAGAGTTAAAGATAGTTATTAGCTGTGAAGTGGGCGCAGGGAATTGAACCCAGCTTCTCTGCAAGAGCAGCCAGTGCTCCTAACCACTTGAGCCGTCATCTCCAGCCCATTCATATGTATTCTTTACATGAAGTGGAGTTGTTAGTCTATGTTTATACTTTTCTTTTTTAAAGATTTTAAGTTTTTAATTATGTGTACATCTATGTGTCTATATGAGGGGTGTGCATGCAAGTGCACACGAGAGGGTGTGAGATCCCCTGCAGCTGCAGTTACAGGCAGCTGTAAGCCTATGGACCTAGGTGATGGGAAGTGGTCTCTACTACTGAACCATTTTTTAGCCCCTGCTTGTTTGGTCTTTGTTTCTGGTCTTTAATATTTTATTTCATGTGTATGAGTGTTTTGACTGCGTGTACTAAGGTCACCATGTGCATGCAGTACTAACAGAAGCCATAAGAGGGCACCAGATCCCTGGAACTGGCATTACTAGCAGGGCATTATTAGCAGGGAACAGAACCAGAGTCTTTTTATTTTTTTAATTAAAAAAATATTTTTTATGTGTATGAATGTACTGTCTGCATGTAGGTTGGTGCACCCACGTTGTGCAATGAATTGGAGGTCAGAAGTGCGTGTCGGATTCCCCTGGAACTGGAGTCTTTTTGAGACAGGGTCTCCCTTTAGTCCCAGCTGGCCTGGAGTTTGCTCTGTTCACCAGGCTGGCCTTGAACTCATACAGATCCGTCTGCCTCCAGAGTGCTGGGATTAAAGGTGTGCGCCACCACTCCCAGCATGCTTATACTTCTGAAGTATAAGCAGAGCAAAAATCTAAACTAAAAAGAGATATTTCTCTATGTTGAATCTAAAAGCGTTTTTCAAACTACATGTAACAAAGAAAACCTATTCATGGCACTGAGTCTCAAAACATTTTTTGTATGTGTGTGTGTTTGTGTGTTGAATGTATGTTTTGGAAGTGTGTGTGCACATGTGTATGGAGAACTGAGGTTGACACTGGGGATCTTCATTGACTGCTCTCTATTGAGGTGAAGTCTTTCCCTTGAACCCAGAGCTCACATGTTGTGCACTGTAACTAGCCAGCTTGCTCCAGAAAGCCTATCTCTGCCTCCCAAGTGCTGAGGTTACAGGTGGCCTGAATTGTTTGCCTGGATTTTAAGTGAGTTCTGGGGGTTTCAAAGCCTAGTCTTCACCTTTGCACTCACTGATAAGGATAGAGATCCGTCTGCCTCCTGAGTGCTGGGATTAAAGGTGTGTGCCACCAAGCCCAGCCTAAGATGATTCTTAGCCGCCATGTGGGTGCTGGGAATCAAACCTGGGTCCTCTGCAAGAGCAGTCAGTGCTCTTAACCACTGAGCCAGAGGCCAGAACCATTTCTCCAGCCCAGAAGTGATATTCTTTTTTTTGTTTGTTTGTTTTTTCAAGACAGGGTCTCCCTGTAGCCCCAGCTGTCCTGGAACTCACTCTGTAGACCAGGCTGGCCTTGAACTCACAAAGATCCGCCTGCCTCTGCCTCCCAAAAGCTAAGATTAAAGGAGTGTGCCACCATGCCCGGCCAGAAGTGATAGTCTTTTTTTTTTTTAGAAGTGATATTCTTATAACCAAACTATATTCATATACAATGTCCTCCTAAACTTAGGCCATTTGGAATTTCCTCTTGTTTTACTTACTAGGCAATTATCTTTTATTTTATTTTTAATTAATTAATTTATTTATTTATTTGTATGAATGTTCTGTCTGCATGTAGGTTTGTGCACCCGTGTCTTGCAATGCCTCAGAGGTCAGAAGAGGGTGTCAGATTCCCCTGAAGTGGAGTTCTCCTGGAATTAGAGTTACAGACGGTTCTCAGCCGCCATGTGGGTGCTGGGGATCGAACCCAGGTCCTCTGCAAGAGCAGTCAGTGCTCTTAATCGCTAGGCCATCTCTCCAGCCCCAAGGCAATTATCTTAAACACAACTCTGTGATGTTTTGTTATCCAGTGATTTTTTTTTTTATTACTCAGTGATGTTTTCTCTGAGATATTTTGTTGCTCTGTAATATCTTGAAGTTCTGTGACACGTCCCACTCACCATGTCTAACTGCTAATAAACATGTAAAACTGGGGCTGGAGAGATGGCTCAATGGTTAAAAGCACTGGCTGTTCTAGCAGAAGACCTGGGTTTGAATCCCAGCTCCCACATGGCATCTAAACAACGGTGTATAACTCTAGTTCCAGGGAATCTGTGACACGCTTTTCTGACTCCAAGAGCATTAGAAGACCCGGGTGCACTTATGTACATGCAGGAAATACATGCGTATGCATAAAATAAAAATAATAATTTTTTAAAAAGATGTAAAACTAAGAAAATGGAGCCGGACGTGGTGGCGCACGCCTTTAATCCTAGCATAGGGAGGCAGAGGCAGGCGGATCTTTGTGAGTTCAAGGCCAGCCTGGTCTACAGAGCAGAGTGAGTTCCAGGACATCTGGGGTTACAGGGAGACCCTGTCTTGAAAAAGACCAAAAAAAAAAAAAGAAAAGAAAAGAAAATGATGGAGTGGGACACCTGGCCCAATTCGTCCAAGAAAAGTGACCAAGTGTGACAGGTATCTATGCTTCTGCTGGTGACATAGTTTTGTGAAGTGCGATGACTATTTGACTGATTCCTAGCTCAGTTAATTAGCCTGGCCTCGCTATAGATCAAAAAGGGGCAGATGTCCTGACCCTGCTGTGATATCTACTTTGACCTGGTAAGCTCAGGAGAGATAATGTGGCCCATTATGAAAAGAGCCACAGGGCCCAGGAGACAGCCATAAAATGATGACCTGAGAAGGCGTCCTTAGCCCACCCGTACTTCTCTTCAGGGCCCAGAAAATCTTGGAGCATTTGTTGCTAATTTCTGGGACCACATGCCTGGGAGAAAAACAAGTTTTCTGATTTTCTTCTGAGTGATGAACGTGAATGCTTAGCTGACTGAAAGATTTTTCCATAACATCTTGCAAATGCCTTATCCACTGAACCATCTCCCCAGTCAAAAATTAGATCTTTCTTTTTAAAAATATTTAAATTTTAATTTGATGTGTATGAGTGTATTGCCTGCATGGAGGTACGTGCAATCCTGTCATGCAGATCCCATGGGAATCAGGAGAACATCAGATCCCACGGGACTGGAGTCACGGATGGTTAGTCGCCATGCGAGTGCTGGGAATCAAACCTGGGGTCCACTGAAAGAACAGCTAATCCTCTTAACAGCTGAGCCATCTCTCCAGCCCCAGAAAAACTAGATATATTTTACGTAAAGAAAGCAGAAATAGTTCCCCTCACACAAATACTTCCCGGGGAATCTGTGTACGCAATGCCCATGGAGGCCGGAAGAGTGTCTCAGATCCCCAGGTTCTTTGCAAGAGTGGGCAGTGCTTTTAACTGCTGAGCCATCTGTCTAGCTTCTTGGTTTTATTATTAATTATTATTATTAATAATAATTTTTATTTTATGTGTATGAGTTTTGCTTGCATCTATGTAAGTGCACCACATACACACAATCCCTGAACAGGCCAGGAGAGGGCATTGGATCCCCTGGGACTGGAGTTACCAACAGTTGTTAGCTGCAGTGTGGGTGCTGGAAACCAAATCTGGGTCCTCTACAGGAGCAGCCATTGCTCTTAACCACTGAGCCATCTCTCCAGCCCCATGACTTTGAACTTTTGATCCTTCTGCATCTAACTTTCAAGCAAGACACTAAGATCATAAGGGCCTACCACCACAGCTTGCCTTGTATTTTAGTTTTATTTTTGAAGCAGTGTCCAACTAGGTAGTCCATAGTGGTTTTGGATGCGTGGTCCTTTTTTTTTTAATTTTTATTTATTTTTAATATTTATTTACTTTATTTATTATGTGTATGAATGTACTGTCTGCATGTAGGTTTGTGCACCCGTGTCGTGCAATGGCTCGGAGGTCAGAAGAGGCTGTCGGATTCCCCTGGAACTGGAGTTAAAGACGGTTCTCAGCCGCCATGTGGGTGCTGGGGATCGAACCCAGGTCCTCTGCAAGAGCAGTCAGCGCTCTTAACCGCTAGGTCATCTCTCCAGCCTCTGGACTCATAGTCCTTTTGTTTCAATCTCTTGAGTGATGGGATTACATGTGTGCTTCCATACCAGGGTAGAAGACTGTATTTTTTAAAATAATATATTATTGATGCTAGTGCCAATAACCTAGTTGTAAACATTTCTCGAGCTGGGCATGGTGGCACATGCTTTTAATCCCAGCACTTGGGAGGCAGAGACAGGCAGATCTTTGTGAGTTCAAGGCCAACCTGGTCTATGGAGCAAATTCCAGGACAGCTGGGGCTACAGGGAGACCCTGTCTCAAAAAGGCAAAAAAAAAAATTTCTTGTTGGGAGTGATGCATGTTGGAAAGAACAATAACAACAACAGAAAAGACTGCATCAAAGAACTGACTGAAAGTGTGAATCTGGTGGGTGGGGGGTTGGGAGGGGGACACGGGTCTAGATTCGATTTGTAACATAATCTTGTACAAAAAAATATGTAAAACAATACATTAAAAAAGAAAAAATATATTATTTTTATTTTATGTGTACGAATGCATTGGCTGCATGTATGTAAGTGCACCTGTGTTGTGAGATGCCCTCAGAGGTCAGAAGAGGGCATTGGAATCCCTGGAACTGGATTAGTTGTTAGCCATCATGTGGGTGCTGGGAATAGAACCCAGGTCCTCTACAACAGCAGCCAGTGTTCTTTTTTTTTAATTTTATTTATTTTTCTATGTGTATCAATGTACTGTCTGCATGTAGGTGTGTGCACCCGTGTTGTGCAATGTCGCGGAGGTCAGAAGAGGGTGTCAGATTCCCCTGGAACTGGAGTTCTCCTGGAATTGGAGTTACAGACGGTTCTCAGCCGCCATGTGGGTGCTGGGGATCGAACCCGGGTCCTCTGCAAGAGCAGTCGGTGCTCTTAACCGCTAGGCTATCTCTCCAGCCCCACAGCCAGTGCTCTTAACCACCAAGGCAGCTCTCCAGTCCCTGAAACTCTTTATATAAGCACCTGAAACTGTATTTGACATTCGTGAAGATACTAATCTGTGTATATGTGTGATGTGGCACTACATTAGGATCCTAAGCCTGTTGTCACCAACATCACCCAGTCTTAGGCTGGCATGGCGTTTTCTGGCACATCACTGCAGAATATGTGCTTTGTGTATGCAAGAATGCTCCCTGGGCTGGTTAGGAAGGCCCGGAGGGGGAAGAGAATGCCTGTTGCCCCAGGCCCAATAAATACCTGAGGACTAATGATTTCTATCTCCTTCAGTCCTTGCTGGTTTTTGCAGGCTCAGATCCCTGGTGACCTAAGCTGCTGCCTATCTTGGCAAGGTCAGAATGTACAGAGGAATCTCTGTTTGGAACTTGCTCCTGCTGGTGCAGCTGGGTGAGTCCTCAGACTTGGGGTCCAGCCACACTTGGGGTCTACTATAGGAGGTGAGATGGATGGGAAAACGCAAGGGGGAGAGGCTTAGAGGAAGACAGCTGTAGCCTTGAAGGTTGGCCTTCTTCTTCTCCATCAGCACAATTCTCAGATGTCACTCAAGGAAAGACAGTCGTATTGGGCATAGCGGGCAATTCGGCGGAACTGTCCTGCAAAGCTTCGCAGCAGAAAAACATGCCCTTCAGCTGGAAATTTGCGGACAACACAAAGATTCTGGAAAGTCAAAGTCGGAATACCTTCCTGGCTAAAGGTAGGAACTCTCTGCCACCCCCCATGGCACAGAGGAAAACAGTGACTTGAACGCAATTGGTGTCAGACACCCGCTCTGGAAAGCTCTATCATCCTCAAAGGCTAACTTAACAACAGTGGCGCTCTTTTCTGCAATTTCTTTTTTTTTTTTTTTTCTTTTTTGCTAGCTTGGAACTCACTCTATAGACAAGGCTAGTCTTGAACTCACAGCCGTCTGCCTGCCTCTGCCTCCCTAGTGCTGGTATTAAAAGCATGCACCAACTAGAGAAGTTTCTCTGACTGTGTAGAGTACCAGAAACCACGAGGAGGAGACGTAGTGCTCCCTCCTGAGCGTGAAGCCGGCTCTTCGTGTTGCTCCTTTGCAACTACTATTTGCCATTGATTTCTTCTGCTCTTCTCTTAGGAGAGTCAGAGGGAGGGAGCACAGTCTGAGTGGTAAAAAAAAAAAGAAAAGCATGCACCACTATGCTTGCATTCTGGAATTTCGTTTGCCCCAAAACTGATGATAAATGGCTTCTGGTAGGATATTAATTTTACTCTTTTAATATTCATGATGATAATGAACATTAGAAAAAAATATCACATAAAATACATGATTTTGCAGGGCGGGTGGTGCACGCCTTTAATCTCAGCACTTGGGAGGCAGAGGCAGGCAGATCTCTGTGATTTCAAGGCCAGCCTGATCTACAAAGTGGGTTCCAGGACAGCTGGAGCTACAGGGAGACCCTGTCTCAAAAAGACAAAAAAAAAAAAAAACCCAAAAAACCCAAAGAAAACAAAAAACAAAACTGAAGACATTTTAAGGTGCTACATAAAGAAAGTAGATAGGTTTGGCTAAAACTACGTAGGAAATCTCTGAATGGTTGACGTTTGGGAAATACAGCTCTATTCGAGCCTCTAGTTTTATTGGTAAGGAAGCTGAGGCACACCCCAAGCTTTTGTACGCACTTAGAGGCAAAGTTAGGACTAGAGCTCTGGTTTTTTTACTTTTAGGCCTAGGACCTCTCCCTGAAAGTTATTCTTGATACAATCAAACTTTGGTCACTTTATTTTTTTAATACTGTATTATTTTTATTTTATGTGTATGAGTATACTTGCTTGCATTTAGGTAAGTGTGCCTATATTGTGCAGTGCCCGAGGAGGTCAGAAGAGGTCATTGGATCCCCTGAAACTGAAATTCACCCTGTGGGTGCTGGGAATCAAACCTGGGTCCTCTGCAAGAGCAGTCAGTGTATCTAACCGCTGAGCAATCTCTCTAGTTCCTCCTTTTTTAAAGTTTTTTATTTTTTAATTTTTTTTTAATTTTATTTATTTTTGTATGTGTATGAGTGTACTGTCTGCATGTAGGTCTGTGCACCCGTGTCGTGCAATGCCTCGGAGGTCAGAAGAGGGTCTCGGATTCCCCTGGAACTGGAGTTCTCCTGGAATTGGAGTTTCAGACGGCTCTCAGCCGCCATGTGGGTGCTGGGAAAAGAACCTGGGTCCTCTGCAGGAGCAGTCGGTGCTCTTAACTGCTGAGCCATCTCTCCAGCCCCATCTAGTTCCTCCTTTTTCATTTAAAGTAATTTTATTGCTTCAATACACAAGACAAATTTATGCCAGAAGAGCAGAGGCTAAAGATGAGTCATATTTCTAATTGGGTTGGAGGACCCATTTAGTCTTGTAATAACAAGCCAATTGGTGAATTCTGCTTTCCATCAGGATCAGGGGGAATTTGGTACCCTTATCTGTTCTGTTCCTCAAGATGCTTGCGGACAGCAACTGTTTTCTTTTTTTCTTTTTGAGACAGGGTCTCCCTGTAGTCCCAGCTGTCCTGGATTTCACTATATAGACCAGGCTGGCCTTGAACTCACAGAGATCAGCCTGTCTCTGCCTCCTGAGTGCTGTGATTAAAGGTGTGCACCGCCATGCTAGAAGATTTTATTTTTGATTATGTATACATGTGTATGTGTATGTTTATGTGTGTGTGTGTGTGTGTGTGTGTGTGTGTGTGTGTGTATGCCCATGAGTGCAGAACCTATGGAAGCTAGAAGAGGGTCAAAGATCCCCTGAAGCTAGAGTTGTAGGTGACTATGAGCCACCTATATATGTAGTGCTGGTCCTTTGGAAGAGCAGTATTTGCTCCTAACTACTGAGCTATATCTCCAGTGTCATTTTAATTTGTGAATTGGTTGTGCCAGGTGTGGTGGTACATGCCTTTAATCCCAGCATTCAGGAGGCAGAGGCAGGTGGATCTTTGAGAGTTCAAGGACAGCCTGGTCTACATAGTGAGTTCCAGGACAGCTGTAGCTACAGGGAGACCCTGTCTCAAAAATACCAAAAAAAAGGCTGGAGAGATGGCCTAGCGGTTAAGAGCGCCGACCACTCTTGCAGAGGACCCAGGTTCAATCCCCAGCACCTACATGGTGGCTGAGAACTGTCTGTAACTCCAATTCCAGGAGAACTCCAGTTTGAGGGGAATCTGACGCCCTCTTCTGGCCTCTGTGGCATTGCAGGACACAGGTGACCTACATGCAGACAATACATTCATACACATAAATAAATAAGTAAAATAAAATAAAATAAATTTTAAAAATACCAAAAAAAAAGAGGAATCCACACCAAACTTCTATTAGAAAGGTGGCTAGAGAAATGGAAGTTTTGAGTCTGTATATTTTTTGTACTTTAAATGACTAACCTGAGGGCTGAAGAGATGGCTCAGCGGTTAAGAGCACCAACTGCTCTTGCAAAGGACCCGGATTCGATTCCCAGCACCCACATGGTGGCTAAGAACCCTCTTTAACTCCAGTTCCAGAAGAATCCGACACCCTCTTCTGACCTCTGAGGCACTGCATGACACAGGTGCACCAACCTACATGCAGACAGTACACTCAATATACATAAAAACAATAAATAAAAAATTTTTAAATTGACTAACCTGAAAAATTACAGATTATCTTTTTTTTTTTTTAGACAGGGTCTTCCTTTAGTCCCAGCTGGTCTGGAGCTCTCTGTGTAGACCAGGCTGGCCTTGAACTCACAGAGATCCGCCTGCCTCTGCCTCTCAAGTGCTAGGATTAAAGGCGTGCTCTACCACACCCAGAAAATCTTAAAACAACTTCAAAAATGTATATTATAACCCCAGCATTTGGTGCATACCTTTAACCCCAGCACTTAGGAAGCAGAGGCAGGTGAATCTTTGTGAGACTGAGGCCGTCAAGGCCAACCTGGTCTACATAACAAGTTCCAGGCTAGGAGGGGCTACAGGGAGACCATGTCTAAAAAAAGACCAAAAGAAGAAGAAGAAGGAGGAGGAGGAGGAGGAGGAGGAGGAGGAAAGAAGAAGAGAAGAAAAAGAAGAAGAAGAAGAGGAGGAGCAGGAGAAGAAAGAAGAGAGAAGAAGAAGAAGGAGGAGGAGGAGAAGGAGGAAGGAGGAGGAGGAAGAGGAAGAAGAAGAAGAAGAAGAAGAACAAGAAGAAGAACAAGGAGAAGAAGAACAAGAAGAAGAAGAAGAAGAAGAAGAAGAAGAAGAAGAAGAAGAAGAAGAACAAGAAGAAGAACAAGAAGAAGAACAAGAAGAAGAACAAGAAGAACAAGAAGAACAAGAAGAAATAATTATGCTGGGGCTAGAGAGATGATTCAGTGTTTAAGAATATTTGCTGTTTTTCCAGAGGACCCGGGGTTAGATTCCTAGCACCCACATGGCAGCTAACAACCATCCCTAACTCCAGTTCTAGAGGATCTGATGCCTTCTTCTGACCTCTGTGGGCACTGGACATGAGTGCACTTACGTACATACAGATAGTATACTCATAAACATAAAATAAAAATAAAATATTTTTTAAAATTTAGAGTAATTTATTTATTGCGTGGGAGTGTGTGCATGCTACAGCTTGTGTGTTGAGGTCAGAGAACAACTTTGGGAGTTGGTTCTCTCCTTCCAATGTGGATTTTGGAGATTGAATTCAGGTAGTCTTATACTGAGTGGCAAGTACTTTCACTTGTTAAACCATCTCTCTGGCCCTAAAATAATTATTTCAGAGATAAAGTTTTATGGAGCTGGAGAAATGGCTCAGCAGTTAAGAGCAACTGGCTGCTGTTGCATAGGATACAGGTTCAGTTCCAGCACCCATTTGGCAGCTAATACCACCTTTAACTGCAGTTCTGAGGGATCTGCTACTGCCCTCTTCTGGCCTCCACTGGCATTACATGCACAGCTACACAACATACATAATGGGAAAAACATAATAAATAAATAATGTAAAAGATAGCTTTATAAATTAAAAGATGTGAACTTTCTTTTTCTTTTTTGTTTTTGAAACAGGATCTACCTGTAGCCCTAGCTGCCCTGGAACTCACTATGTAGACCAAGCTGGCCTTGAACTCACAGAGATCCACCTGCCTCTGCCTCCCCAGTGCTGAGATTAAAGGTGGGCTCCACCATGCCTGGAGATTCGAACTTTCTTTTTTCTTTTTTTTTTTTTTAACTGTTAATCTTTTGTTAAATTTTATTTATTTTTGCATGTGTATGAATGCACTGTCTGCATGTAGGTCTGTGCACTCGCGTCGTGCAATGCCTCAGAGGTCAGAAGAGGGTGTCAGATTCCCCTGGAACTGGAGTCAAAGAAGGTTCTCAGCCACCATGTGGGTGCTGGGGATCGAACCCAGGTCCTCTGCAAGAGCAGTCAGTGCTCTTAACTGCTAGGCCATCTCTCCAGACCCTATTTTTTCTTTTTTCTTTTTTTTAAATTTAATTTTATTTATGTGTATGAATGTACTGTCTGCATGCAGGTTTGTGCACCCGTGTCGTGCAATGCCGAGGAGGTCAGAAGAGGGTGACCGATTCCCCTGGAACTGGTGTTCTCCTGGAATTGGAGTTTCAGACGGTTTTTGGCCGCCATGTGGGTGCTGGGGATCGAACCCGGGTCCTCTGTAACAGCGGTTGGCGCTCGTGCTCGCTTCGGCAGCACATATACTAAAATTGGAACGATACAGAGAAGATTAGCATGGACCCTGTGCAAGGATGACACGCAAATTCATGAAGCGTTCCATATTTAAAAAAAAAAAAAAAAAGAGCGGGTGGCCCTCATAACGCTAGCATCTCTACCAGCCCCATTTTATCGTTTTTTTAAAATTATTTTTATTTTTATTTATTTCTGTATGTGTATGAATGTACTGTCTGCATGCAGGTCTGTGCACCCGTGTCGTGCAATGCCGCGGAGGTCAGAAGAGGGTCTCGGATTCCCCTGGAACTGAAGTTCTCCTGGAATTGGAGTTTCAGACGGTTCTTGGCCGCCATGTGGGTGCTGGTCTGTAAGAGCGGTCGGCGCTCTTAACCGCTAGGCCATCTCTCCAGCCCTATTTTTTCTTTATGTAAACACAGGGTCTTGTGTAGTAGAGGTTGGATTTTTTTTTTTTTTTTTTTTTTGCCACCCCCGGCAGTGGAGGTTGGTTTCTAACTCAGCCAGTAGCTGAGGCTGACTTTGGACTTCTTATTTTATTTTATTTTTTGGTCTTTTCGAGACAGGGTCTCCCTGTAGCCCCAGCTGTCCTGGAACTCACTCTGTAGACCAGGCTGGCCTTGAACTCACAAAGATCCGCCTGCCTCTGCCTCTGGAGTGCTGGGATTAAAGGCGTGCGCCACCACACCCGGCTTACCTTGGACTTCTGAACCTCCTGCTGCTTCTTCCTTTCTGATGAGATCACAGGCATGTACCACTATGCTACCTGGTCTATGTGGTTGGTGTCGAGGATTTATCCTGGAACTCTTAACAACTGAGACAAGGCCCAAGCCTTTTGATTTATTCATTTGTTTATTTATTTTATCATTTTTACTTATTTACTTTTTTTTTGGTCTTTTTGAGACAGGGTCTCCCTTTAGCCCCAGCTAGCCTGGAGCTCACTATGTAGACCAGGCTGGCCTTGAACTCACAGAGACCTGCCTGCCTCTGCCTCCCAAGTGGTGGGATTAAAGGTGTGCGCCACCATGCCCAGCTTACTTATTTACTTTTATGTGTATGAATGTTTTGCATGTAAGTGTACCATGTGCATGTAGTGCCCATGGAAGCCAGAAGAGGGCGTTGTATCCTCTAGAATTACAGACAGTTGGGAAATGGCATATGGGGGCTGGGAACAAATACTGGGTCCTCTGAAGGAGCAGCTTGTGTTCAACTGCTGAGCCATCTCTCCATCCCTCTATTTCATTATTATTATTATTATTATTATTATTATTATTATTATTATTATTGACAGGGTCTCATGTAGTCCTGGCTGGCCTAGAACTCACAGACATCCACTTCTGCCTCCAGAGTTCTGGAATTAAAGGTGTTCATCACAATACACAGATCTTTTTTGCTTAAAAAAATTTTTTTTGAGGGCCTGGAGTAATGGCTTAGTGGTTAAGAGCACTGACTGCTCTTCTAGAGGACCTGAGTTAGGTTCTCAGCATCCACATGGTGGCTAACAACTGTCCATTGCTCTAGTCCCAGGGTTCTGATGGACTTTTCTGGCCTCCTTAGGTACTGCATGACATAGGTTCATGCACATACATGCTGGTAAAACAGTTATACACATAAAATAAATAAAAATTAAAAGGTGTTTTGATTGATTTTTATTTTATGTGTACCTATGTAAGTGCACCTTTGAGTGCAATACCCAAAAAGGCCAGAAGGGGGCGGAAGATACCTTGGAATCAGAATTACAGATGGTTGTTAGCCATCATGTGGGTGCTGGGAACTGAACCCAGGTCCTCGGCAAGAGGCGCCAATGCTCTTAACCCTCAGCCATTCTCTAACCACTCTTTTTCTCTTTTCTACTTTGAGACCGGATCTTGATAGATTGCTTAGGCAGACTGAGTTTTAATCACTCCTGCCTGTTTTCCAAGTAGCTTGGATGAAAAAGCATGTGCAGCTGCTTAAAATTTTTTTTTATTAATTTTATTATTTCTGTATGTGTATGAATGTACTGTCTGCATGCAAGTCTGTGCACCCATGTCATGCAATGCCTTGGAGGTCAGAAGAGGGTGTCGGATTCCCCTGGAACTGGAGTTCTCCTGGAACTGGAGTTTCAGACAGTTCTCAGCCGCCATGTGGGTGCTGGGGATTGAACCCAAGTCCTCTGCAAGAGCGGTCGCGCTCTTAACCACTAGGCCATCTCTCCAGCCCCGCAGCTGCTTTAAAGCATTGGTGGTGCACGCCTTTAATCCCAGCACTGGGGAGGCAAAGGCAGGTGGATCACTGTGAGTTCAAAGCCAGCCTGGTCTATATGGCGAGCTCCAGGCCAGCTGGGACTAAAGGGAGACCCTGTCTCAAAAAGACAAAAAAAAAAAAAAAAAGAAAAGAAAGAAAGAAAAGAAAATGCATGTGCCTATTTTTTTTTTTTTGAGACAAGGAGGTGTCATGTAGCCTAGGCTATCCTTGAACTCTTGATAAAGCAGAGAATCACCTGGAACTCTTGATCTTCCTTCTTCACCAATTACAGGCACGCCCAGTTTTATTACTGGATGGTCTTTTTGAGACAGGGTTTCCCTGTAGCCCCGGCTAGCCCGGAGCTCATTATGTAGACCAGGCTGGCCTTGAACTCACAGAGATCTGCCTGCCTCTGCCTCCTGAGTGCTGGGATTAAAGGTGTGCACCACCAAGCCCAGCTGGGTGATAGGGACTTAAGTCAAGGTTTCATACATGCTAGGCAAGCATGTAGTCTATCAAGTTACATCTCTGGACCCAAGTACATGAACATTAAAAACTGGTAGGTATACTCTGAATTCTAGAAGGAGACTCCTTACTAGTTAACATCACTGGTTGCTTCTGGCACCATGGTCAGCACACTTTGTTTCAAGTGTGTGTGTGTGTGTGTGTGTGTGTGTGTGTGCACATTTATGAGTGTGGGAGCATGTGTGTCATGGTGAACATGTGGAAGTCAGAAGACAGCCTCCTTTGTCAGCTCCCCCCCTTTTTTGTGTGTGTCTTTTTGAGACAGGGTCTCCCTGTAGCCCCAGCTGTCCTCTGCTTCCGAAGTGCTAGGATTGTGCTAGGATTGAAGGAGTGCGCCGTCACACCCGGCTTTCCCTCCCCTTTGTGACAGGGTCTCTTGTTCACCACTGTGTCTCTAGTCTTGTTCCATGAGCTTCCACAGATTCTGCAGTCTTTGCTTCCCATGTTGATGTGGGGCACTAGGATTATAGCTGTGTACCACTGTGTCTGGCTGGTGCGGCTTCTGGGAATCTGAACCCAGGGCCTCACACTTTAGTAGCAAGCCCTTTACCCACTGAGCCATTCCTTAGACTTTTTTTTTAAATTTTTTTATTAATTTTTATTTATTTCTGTATGTGTATGAATGTACTGTCTGCATGCAAGTCTGTGCACCTGTGTCGTGCAATGCCGCGGAGGTCAGAAGAGGGTCTTGGATTCCCCTGGAACTGGAGTTCTCCTGGAATTGGAGTTTCAGACGGTTCTCAGCCGCCATGTGGGTGCTGGAGATCGAACCCGGGTCCTCTGCAAGAGCGGTCGGCGCTCTTAACCGCTAGGCCATCTCTCCAGACTTTTTTTTTTTTAACCACTAATTCGATAGTTTAAAAGTATGGACTGGAGAGATAGCCTAGCGGTTAAGAGCACTGACTGCTCTTTCAGAGGACCCAGGTTCGATCCCCAGCACCCACATGGCGGCTGAGAACCGTCTATAACTCCAATTCCAGGAGAACTCCAGTCCCAGGTGAATCCAAGACCCTCTTCTGACCTCCGTGGCATTGCACGACACGGTTGCACAAACCTACATGCAGACAGTACATTCATACAACATAAAAAATAAATAAAATTTAAAAAATATGCCATTGTTTTAATTCACATTTATTTTCCTCACCTGTGAAATTAAAACACTTTCTAAAAATTCCTAGTTTTTTAAAATTTATTTATTTATTTATTTATTTGTATGAATGTACTGTCTGCATGTAGGTCTGTGCACCCACCCGTGTCGTGCAATGCCGCGGAGGTCAGAAGAGGGTCTCGGATTCCCCTGGAGCTGGAGTTCTCCTGGAATTGGAGTTACAGACGGTTCTCAGCCACCATGTGGGTGCTGGGGATCGAACCCCGGTCCTCTGTAAGAGCGGTCGGCACTCTTAACTGCTAGGCCATCCCTCCAGCCCCAAATTCCTAGTTTTTGTATTGATGCTTTTGTTCTGTGTCCATGATCTGTTCTTCTATAAGAACAGCCCCCTTTTCCAACTCCCTGGTGTGTGTGTGTGTGTGTGTGTGTGTGTGTGTGTGTGTGTGTAGGTGTGTGTAGGTGCACTAGCCCTGTGCATGTTTGAGTGGAGCCCAGAGGTAGATGTTAGGGGCTTTATCTCTCTTTCTCTCTACCTTATTTATTTTTAAATTTTGATTCATTTTGTTGTTCACGTATGAGTGTTTTGCCTTCATGTATGTAAGTGCATCCATGCAGCCCATGCCTGTGGAGGCCAGAAGGTGACATTGTATCCCCTGGAATTGGAATTACAGATAACCGTGAGCACCATGTGAGTGCTGGGAACTGAACCCAGATCCTTTCCCAGAGCAGACAGTGCTCTGAACAGCTGAGCCCATCTCTCCACCTCCACAAATAAAAAATTTAAAGTTTCTGTTACTGTTGGAAATTAAATGGAGGCAGTTTCTCTTCACTGAGCTACATCTCCAGCTGACCTTTATTTAATTATTTTTGTAAAACTTATTTATTAGAGCCAGGCGTGGTGGCGCACGCCTTTAGTCCTAGCACTCGGAAGGCAGAGGCAGGCGGATATGTGTGAGCTCAAGGCCAGCCTGGTCTACAGAGAGAGTTCCAGGACAGCTGGGACTACAGGGAGACTCTGTCTCAAAAAGAAAAACAAAACAAAACAAAACAAAAAAACAAAAACCTTATTTATTAGGCCAGGCTTGGTGGCACATGCCTTTAATCCTAGCACTCCGGAGGCAGAGGCCAGAGGATCTTGGTGAGTTCAAGGCCAGCCTGGTCTATAGAGCGAGTTCCAGGACAGCCAGAGCTACAGGGAGACCCTGTCTCAGAAAGACCAACAAAACAAAACAAAACAAAGCAAAACATTTTTATTACTAGGCAGGGTGGCCCGTACTTTTAATCCCAGCACCTGGGAGGCAAACACAGGCTGATATCTTTGTGAGTTCAATGCCAGCCTTGTCTACAGAGCAAGTTCCAGGCCATCTGGGGCTACAGGAAGACCCTGTATTAAAAAGACCAGAAAAAAAAATAATAATAAAAATAAATAAATAAAAAGACCAGAAAAACAAATAATTAATTAAAAAAACCTATTTATTGCTGGGCATGGTAGTTTATGCCTTTAATCCTAGCACTGGGAGGCAGAGGCAGGTGGAGCTGTGTGAATTTGAATGGCTGCAGAAATGGAGGAGGGGAGCAGAGAGTCTAGGGTAACAGGAAATAAAACCAAGCAAGAGACTACGCCGAAAAGGAAATGGGACAGAGACATACAGGGAAGACTTAGAAGAGGTGGCAAGGGACAAAACCTGAGCTGGTAATTAGAACCTGTGATGGTTAGTGTTGTCAAGTTGACAGGACCTGGAAACATCTAGGGCACAAGCCTCCAGGCTCACATGTGAAGGACTATTTGGACTCTGGGCATGCCTTTGTGGGGCTATCTCCATGGGTTGAGGTAGGAAGACCCACCCACTGTGGGCAGCCCGATTCTATGGGCCGGGTTCTAAGCTGAATACACAGAAGGAAGCCAGCCGAATATCCGCTGACTATGGATGCCACGTGACCTGACCAGCTACTTCCGGCTCCTGCTGCCTGACTGCCCTGCTGTAACGGACTGCGCTGGAACTGTGAGCCGAAATAAACCATTTCTCCTTTAGTTTGCTTTCATCAGGGTGTTTTATCACAGCAACAAGAAAAGAAGCTAAAAGAGGGCATGTGGAACGGTGAATAGCTTGGACAGAGAGCACTTCCTTACTGCATGTTAGGCCTCAGGGGTCATCCCCAGCATGAAAGAGGTGAGGAGAGGAAGGGAGAGGGAGAAGAGAAGGAAAAACAGACCCCACGTCCACAGGAAAGGAACTTTCCAGAGATAGTATGCTGGAGTGTATACAACAGGCCTGAATGTTAATTTTAGCTTCATGTCTTATTGATGTCAAAATTTAGATTTTTTTTTTTAGACAGGGTTTCCCTGTAGCCCCAGCTGTCCTGGAACTCACTCTGTACACCAGGCTGGCCTTGAACTCACAAAGATCAACCTGCCTCTGCCTCCCAAGTGCTACGATTAAAGGCGTGTGCCACCAGGCCTGGCTTGATGTCAAAATTTAAAAGGTTTGAACAGGATATTCAGTGAAAGCTTCCTTCTTACATCTGTCACATAGGTATTCATTTTTCTTTCCCAGAGGCAATTAAGGTGAATTTTTTATTCTTTCTCTTTTTCTTTGTAGTTTTTAGTTTGTTTATTTTGTTCCATTTTGAGGCAGACTGGCCCATGCTGGCCTTGAACGAACTATGTAGAGGAGGCTGGCCTTCAACTCCTGATCTTCTGTCTCCAACTCCCAAGTGCTGGGATCATAGGTGTGTGGCATCAAATATATTATTAATTTAAATTTTAAAATGTATTATATTTTGTGCCAGACATGGTGGCACATTCCTTTAATTCTAGCACTTGGGAGGCAGAGGCAGGTGGATCTTTGTGAGTTCAAGGCCAGCCTGGTCTACAGAGTGAGTTCCAGGACAGCTGGGGCTACAGGGAAACCCTGTCTCAAAAAGACAAAAAAAAAATTATATTTTAAAACCTGGGCATGGTGGTACAGACATTTAATCTCAGTACTCAGTAAGCAGAAGCAGGAGGATCTCTATGAGTTCAAGGCCAGCCTGGTCTACATAGTGAGTTCTAGGCCAGCTGGGGCTACAGGGAGACCCTGTCTCAAAAAAACAAAAATAAAATAAAATAATTGGTTGATTGATTGACTCTGTGTGGTGTGTGTGTGTGTGTGTGTGTGTGTGTGTGTGTGTAACTAGATCAGAGGACAATTTGTTGAAGCTGGTTCTTTCCTTCCATGTGGGTATTGGGGATTGAACACAGGTCACCAGGCTTGGAAGTCTTTAACCACTGAGCCATCTCTCAGGCCCTAATTTTTTTAGGACAGGGTTTCACTATGTAGACCAAATAGCCTTGAACTCTCAATCCTCCTTCCTCAGCCTCCTGAGGCCCGGTTGGGATTCTAGGTGTGTACCACCACAAATGACTGAACTGTAATTTTTTTTTTTTTTGTTGGATTCCCCTGGAACTGGAGTTCTCCTGGAATTGGAGTTACAGACGGTTCTCAGCTGCCATGTGGGTGCTGGGGATCGAACCCGGTCCTCTGCAAGAGCGGTCGGCGCTCTTAGCCGCTAGGCCATCTCTCCAGCCCTGAACTGTAATTTTTTTAACCATCCTTAGGGATGGTATTTAATTTTGCATATACATTAATAATTCTGATATATAATATGGGGTGTGGAAGCAGAGGCTAGTGGATCTTGGTGAGATCGAGGCCAGCCTGGTCTCCAAAGTGTGTTCCTAGTCAGATGGAACTACAGGGAGACACTATCTCAAAGTAATAATAATTCATGGCCTAGCATGATGGCACACACCTTTAATCCCAGCATTCAAGAGGCAGAGACAAGGGCTGGAGATATGGCCTAGCGGTTAAGAGCGCCGACCGCTCTTGCAGAGGACCCGGGTTTGATCCCCAGCACCCACATGGCGGCTGAGAGCCGTCTGTAACTCCAATTCCAGGAGAACTCCAGTTCCAGGGGAATCTGAGACCCTTTTCTGACCTCCGCAGCATTGCACGACACGGGTGTACAGACCTACATGCAAACAGTACATTCATACACATAAATAAATAAAATAAAAAAATTAAAAATTAAAAAAAAAAAAAAGAGGCAGAGACAAATGGATCTCTGTGAGTTCAAGGCCAGCCTGGTCTACATAGTGAGTTCTAGGCTAGCTGGGGCTACAAGGAGACCCTGTCTCAAAAAGACATAAATAAATAAATAAATAAATAAATAAATAAATAAATCTGATAGACATTACAAATTACCTTCCAAAGATACAATTACACTAATTTATACCACTACCACTAAGTGGTATAATTTGAGCAACTGCATCCCTTTCTGGAATGGAGAGATAGCTCAGTGGTTAAGAGCACTGGCTGCTCTTGCAGAGGATCCGGGTTCTCTTCCCAGCACCCACATGGTGGCTAACAACTGTTCATAACTCCAGTTCTAGGGTATCCAATGCCCTCTTCTGACCTCCACAGGCACTGCATGACATGGGTGCACTTCCACACATGCAGGGAATCACTCATACACAGAAAATAAAAATAATAATAATAAAAAAAATAAATGATTAGAATGGGTACTCTCTAAATAAGCATTATTTTATAGTATTTGGGGACATTTGTTTGCACCAGGCAAAGGGATATGATGGTCCCTCTTCACCAGTCTGGGGTTCTCTGACTAGGATGAAGCAAAGACTGCAACTCAGACCAGCAGAGTTGTGGGCACTGTTCTTGACAGGGACGTCAGGGTACCAGAGTACCTCAACTTTCCTTCTGTGGCTTCTACTCACAGCCCAGTCTGATATTTCTGATCGTGTTGATTCAAAAAAAATTGAGTGGGATAAAGGATCCTTTCCTCTAGTCATCAGTAAACTTGAGATGAAAGACTCAAAGACTTACATCTGCGAAGTAGAAAACAAGAAGACGGAGGTGGAACTGCAGGTGTTCAAAGGTGAGTGGGACACAGATGCTGTCCCTGCTCCTTCCGTGCACCAAGCCAGGACCCGTGACATTTCACACCCCACAGAGGGATCAGATCGGCTGTGACAACCTCTTAGTTGTAAGGGGAGGGAGAAAGGCCTAGAGAGAAGGAAAGGAGGGGGAAGAGGGGAGCCTCGCTTGGTCCTGGCAATGGGCAGCTGGCTCTTAGGGGGAAAAGCTGAGTTGGGAGAGGACAATGGAAAGCCACTCTTCCCTTGTCCTTGGGGATGGTGTGTGACACAGGTGACCTGTTCCTTCCACAGCGACTGTTCATCCCAATAACCGCCTGCTGCAGGGGCAAAGTTTGACCCTGACTTTGGAGGGCCCAGGTAATGTTAAGCCCTCAGTGAAATGTAAGAGTCCAAGGAATAAAAATTTCCAGGAAATCAAGACTTTCTCGGTGGCCTCTCTGGAGACTGGGGACAGTGGCATCTGGATGTGCACCCTCACCGCAGACCAGAACAATCTGCAGTTCGAGATCAGGATCATGGTGCAGGGTAAGTGGCGCCACTCTCTGAAGCTTCCTCCCTGATCAGGAGCTCTGGGGCGTCCTCTGCTCTCAGGCTGGCTCCTGGGCCTACTCGGAGTCCAGCAAGGGTCTGGGACCACATGCTTCTGTAAGGTCTGTCTCCTGGGACACACCCGGGCCCTTCCTCCTCCTCAGAGAGCCCATGATAGTCACAGCTCAGGGTACTGGACGTGGAGGAAGGGAGGGAAGGAAAAGCAGGCTGTGACAGGTCCCAGGGTCTGGGCCGGGGGAGTGGCCAAAGCACCTGTTTGCTTTTTTTTTTTTTTTAATTTTTTTAAAATTTTATTTTTTTCCGTATGTGTATGAATGTATTGTCTGCATGCAAGTCTGTGCCACCACCGTCGACTTGCAATATTTTCGGTCTGCAGTCTGCGTAGATTATGGGCACTTACATATAAGCTAAGGTAAAGTAGGTGGTGTCGTGATCTCCACCGCTCTTTGCCGAAACTGAAAGTTTTCTTCCCGGAATTGGGCATGTTTCAGCTACAGCGCCTACTCAAGTGCGCCGCCATGTGGCGTGCTGGGACGAATCAGACGCCGGGGATTCCCCCTTTGCAAGAGCGGTTTTGGCGCTTTACGCTAGGCATCTCTCCCAAGTCCTGTTTTCTTTTTTGCCTCTGATCCTCACCGCTGCTAAGTCGGCAAATCCATTTACTCAGGAGCACTAACCTGAGCAAACCAGTCCTCCTGTATTACATCTCCATTTGCTGAGCTGGACACCATGGGGGAACCAAGAGCCCAGAACACAGAGCCCACCCCAGATCTTGTGTGTAGCAGTTCAGGGCATGGACTGATTTAAATCCTGACTGCCACAACCATGCGCTCTTATGTCTTGGTTTCTGTATCCTTAAAATGGAGATGATGCTAACTGTGATGTTGACCGTGTGATGAAAACTAAAAAGTGTGTAGCACTTACCCAATGCCTGGCACACAGTAAGTCGTATTTTAGTGTTGGCTCTTACTTTGTGAAGGACGATAAACAGGCCGCATAGCTTCTGGGTCCCAGAGACAGAAATGACATTGGTATGTGGATATATCTGGTCCCCTTTTCGTTACTCTGTTTCCCCTCCACATGCTTGTCCCACACTCTGACCTCTAATCCCCACCTCCCGCACGCCTCACCCAGGGCTACTCTCCCCCTCCCCCACTCCAGGTTTCCGAGAGGCCTCTACCACCAAGTATCAGGAGGAAGGGAAGCCAGTGGAATTCTCTTTCCCAGCTATCCTGGAGGATGAAAAGCTGAGTGGAGAGATTAAGTGGCAGGCAGAGAAGCCCCCTTCTACCCAGTCCCTGGCCACCTTCTCCGTGGAGAACAAGAAGGTGTCCGTGCAAACGTCTAGCCGTGACCCCAAGGTCGAGCTGGAGGACACGCTTCCACTCCGCCTCAAGCTGCCCCAGGCCTTGCTTCAGTATGCTGGTTCTGGAAACCTGACTCTGACTCTTGCTCAAGGAAAACTTCATCATCTCGTGAACCTGGTGGTGGTGAGAGGTAAAGGGTGGCTGAGAAGGGCCGGGCCGGGGTGAAGGGTGGGCTGAGAAGGGCCGGGCCGGGGTGAAAGGTGAAGGGATGGTCCAGGCAGTGCCCCAAAGGGGATATGTGTCTGCTTGAAGGCCTTTATGGGTTTTCAGTGGCTTTGTTTTATTCCCTTTTTTGGTGCTGGGGACAGAAATCAGAGCCTCATGTGTGCTGAGCACAAGCTCTATTACTGAGCTCACGCAGCCCTGGGCTGGATTTGAACCGAGGCTGATAGCTACACGTTCTTCCCCAACATCCATTACCTGACATGAAGCTTGAACTAACAACTGGGGTCCAGTTTTTCCTGTCTGACCCTCTGTGACCCTGGTTAAGCCCCTTTGCCACTCATGATTTGCTTTCTCATCTTTTTATCTGTTTGCTTTGAGACAGTCTCCCTGGAGCCCCAGCTGGCCTGGAACTCACTATGTAGCCTAGGCTGGCCTCCATCTCACAGAGATACACCTCTTTTTGCTTCCCGAGTGCTGGGATTAAAGGCCTATGCCACCAGGCTCAGCTGCTTTCTCATCTTTTTAATCTGGAACAAACTCTGTTCTTTGTCTATTAGTAATAGTGATAATACCAACTAGACATTGAGTTCTTTGCCTCCTTATCTCCTTATCAGACCAGCTCCACAAATAATAATAGTGGCTAACCCTTGATGCTAGGCCTGGGGGTGGGGAGGGCATTAAAACACTTTTCAGGCATTCAGGCATTCATGCATTTTCTTATTGCCTGGGATTCAGTTGTTAGAAACTATAGAGCTGACTGGGATTCAAAGCCAAAAACATTGCCCCCCACAAAGCTGTGTTTTCTCCCTGATAACTACATAACTACTTTGAGAAGCAACAAGGTCACTCACATAAAGAATCATTTTCACCATTCTGCCGAATCACCTCACTTACAGTTTGAAAGTGCTGGGAATCCTGAAGCGTCCTCTTTCTCTGCAGTCAGGCAGTCTCAGGACACTTTGCTCTGTGAGGTCTTGGGACCCACCTCCCCCAAGATGAAACTGACCTTGATGCTGGAGAACCAGAAGGACAGGGTCTCCAAGCAGGAGAAAATGGTTCAAGTGCCAAACCCTGAGATGGGGGTGTGGCACTGTCTACTGAGTGAAGGAAACACCATCTGGGTGGACTCCAAATTGCAGGGTAAGGATCTAAATTCTAGGCCTTGGCCTCTCCAACTGTGGGACTTTCCCAGGGATTAGCTGAGGCCACCTGGAGTTGCAGATTCTTTATGTGGCCCAGAGCTAGAGGTGAAGAGGTGGGTGTGGTCCTGGGCTCTAGATTTCCATTTATGGACTTGGGGTTTTTTGGGTTTGTTTGTTTGTTTGTTTTGGTCTTTTTTGGGTTTTTTGGTCTTTTCGAGACAGGGTGTCCCTGTAGCCCCAGCTGGCCTGGAACTTTGTAGACCAGGCTGGCCTTGAACTCACAGAGATTCGCCTGCCTCTGCCTCCCAAGTGCTGGGATTAGAGGCGTGCACCACCACGCCCGGCCCCACTTAATGTCCTTTAAGTTCTCTCCTCCATCCAGCCTAGGAATGGAGCCTTTTCCTTGACTTTCAGACAGACAGACAGACAGACAGACACACACACACACACACACACACACACACACAAGAACCCTGCCTATGGGCCACTGTTTCTAGCTTTCTAGAGACCCCTATAATAGCCAAACTCCCCAGCTCTGCACCCTCAAGGCCTAGTGGCCTTTGAAAGTCCTGTGTAGTCAGCTTCTCTCTCTCAGACCTGGGACCACACTCGAGGCCGGCCCTAGTTGGAGGCACCAAGCACCTCTCTTTCTGGGCAGTGCTGGGAATGGAACTCAGGTCTTCACAAGCACTAGGCAAGCACTCCAGTAGACACCCCCAATTAAATCCCCCCTCATCCGCCCTTCTCTTGCAGTTTCATCCAGAGCGTTGAACCAGCACCAGCCAATGTTCCTGGCTGCTGTGCTGGGGAGCGTCTTTGGCTTTCTAGCCCTCTGTGGGCTCTGCATTGTCTGCTGCGTTAGGTGCCGGGACAAACGGGTGAGCAAACCACTGGGCCCTGGGCACAGTACCTTGTACTCTGATGCTGGTCTGAGTACCCTGCTTGTGTGACTGGCTTCTGGTTCAGCTCCCTGCCCAGACCCTGAGGCTGCTCACTGCAGACCACGCAGGCCTTCCCTTGATCCTATCTAGAGGGACACAGCAAGGTGCGGTCAATGACTGGGCAGGGGCTTCAGCCAGAGTAAATGTTTTTCTTCTCCCAGCTTCTCCCTCTCCCCACTCCAAGGGGTTCCTCCCTCCTGGAGGCCTGGGACCCTCATGACTCCCTTCTTGTCCCTGGACAGCGCCAGGCAGAACGGACGTCTCAGATCAAGAGGCTCCTCAGCGAGAAGAAGACCTGCCAGTGCCCCCAGTAAGGAACTGGGCTGAGAGGTGGGAGGGAGGCAGGGAAGGAGGGAGGAGAGGAAAGGGATGGGGAAGGAAGAGACAAGAGGAAGGAATTAAGGAAGGGAGGTCGGAGAAGAGTAAAGCAAGGAGATGGAGCCGGGTGGCGCACGCCTTTAATCCTAGCACTTGGGAGGCAGAGGCAGGCGGATCTTTGTGAGTTCAAGGCCAGCCTGGTCTACAGAGCGAGTTCCAGGACAGCTGGGGCTACAGGGAGACCCTGTCTTGAAAAGACCAAAAAGAAAAAAGGCAAGGAGATGGGGCCGGGAGGAAGTGACAGAGGGGCAAGGGAGTAGAAAGGGAGCCTGAGAAAGGGGTTGGGAGAAGTGAAGGTGAAGGGCCGTGGGCGCGTGGTGTTTCTGCAGGGCCCTGCAGCCATGCCCAGAGGCACCACTCTGCTGCCAGGGAAAAGTGGGGCCTGGGAGCCATGGAAGCCTTAGCATACTGAGGGGTTGGGGAGACAGACTGCCCCCCTTATTCTTCATTCCTCCAGCCGGCTGCAGAAGACTCAGAATCTCATTTGAGCCCTAAGCCCTGAAGCCTTGCCAACTGTGTGTCCTGTCAGCCCGAGGCCTGCTGACCAGATGAATGTAACAGATTCCCCTGCCTCTGGCCTTATCTGGATCACACACACACACACACACACACACACACACACACACACCCCGCGCCCCACTGGCCACTGTTTCCTTCTGTTCCCAAGCCCATGAGCAGAGAGCTTGCTCTAGACTTGCAGTTGCTCTAACCCTGCCATCTATTCTTTCCGGCCTCCTTTACACCAAAACCCCAGCCCTTCTCTGACTCTTATCCCTCGTCCTGCTTAGATCTCAGGAGAATACTCAGAAATATCTCTGCATGGTACGGAGGGGCCGGAGTAGGGGTGGGGCTGGAAACACAGGTAACAGGAACCTGTGACCAAAGAAGGTGGGGACTTGTTTAGATCACATGGCCACTGAAGGACAAATACGGAGCCAGGCATGGTGGCACACTCAGTACTCTGGAGGCAAAGGCAGGCAGATCTCTGTAAGTTCAAGGCTAGCCTGGTCTACACAGTGAGTTCCGGAATAGCTGAAGCTACAGTGAGATCTTGTCTCAAAAAGACTAAGAAAAAGAAAAGAAAAGAGGGGTGACAAGATGCCTTAGGGATAAAAGTTCTTGTTGCCAAGTCTAATGACATGAATTCAATCCCTGTCCTCTGCCCTCCACATGCAGGTCCACAGCTAACAAGTATCCTTAGGACCCCTGATCCTCAAAGCCAGGGATTTATCCCTAATATAGGGCTAAATACCACACAGATCTCTAAAGCAGCTGGTCACAACATCCAGTATGCACCTTTGGATGCACAGGAATACATTGCCCACAAGAAGGGCCAGTCTCTTGGCCAGGTGTGGTGGCGCACGCCTTTAATCTTAGCACTCAGGAGGCCGAGGCAGGCGGATCTTTGTGAGTTCAAGGCCAGGTCTACAGAGTGAGTTCCAGGACGGGGGGTGGGGTGGGGGGGAGGTGGGGGGGGTGTGCTACAGGGAGACCCTATCTCGAAAAAGACCAAAAAAAAAAAAAAAAGAAAAAGAAGAAGAAGGGCTAGTCTCCAGATGGCAGGAAGATGGAGGAGGGACTCTCTCTTGCATCAAATCCCTACCTTATCACTGCTCTTGATGGAAGTGTTTTACCAAAGGACAAAACCTCCAGTTTGCTTAGAACGCAGGCATGGAACCTGCCACTTTACCCTGTGAAGGACAGGGATGGTGAGGAATGTGGGGGTCCTTTAAGGAGACCCTCCTGAAAGGGTGACGGCGCTCTCTCAGCCTTAAGGCCCCTGCTTTGAACCTGCTTTCCTCCTTTCCCAAGCCAATCAGGACTCAGGGAAATCAGGGTTGTATTCTTCTCCCTGCTCTTCAGGATCTGTTCCTCTCAAAATTATCAGCTTCCCCTGTCTCTTACACTCTTCTTCTGCAGTCCCCGCTGGGGTCCTGACCCCCCTCCCCTCTTCTTTCCAGATTGCCTCTTCCAGAAAGATCACCCAATTGGCCAGACATTCCCTGCTTACTTGCTGTTTGTGTCTGCTCCTATTCCTGCCTGCTGAGCTGACAGAAAAATACAATAAATGGACTAGAAAGAAAATGCACTTTGTGTGTGTGTGTGTGTGTGTGGAGAGAGAGAGAGAGACCTTTTTATGGGGACCCAAGAATCTTTAGGGCTCCAGGAAAATGAAGTTGCCCAGGGAAGGGAAATTTCCTGGAGGCTGACTGTCCACCTCCGCACTCCGAAGAGCTCTGTGTGTGTGACCCTGTAGTTACCCTGTAAGCCAAGGGTGCTGTGTGCTTTCGGGAGTCCCCGTGTGTGGTGAGGAAAAGGACTAAGAAGCTGTAAGGTGTGTGGCAGTTGTGTGTATCGCCAACAGAACAGTGCGCTCGTGTTCCTGGAGGAGGAAAGCCGTACGCCTGTGCAGCACAGCGCCCACATCCTTTCACACCCAGGCAACCACCCTCAACTCCACAAGCATCCTCAGCTGGCGTCCCAGCCCCCGTAGCTCCCAGCAGGCCCCAGCCGGTGCCCCTCTGGGCTGTTCCCGAGACCGGCAGCCCTCACAAGGATGCACGCGGTGACACACGGTGACACACGCTTCCTTCTCTCCGAACAGCTAGCTCCTCAGTCCCCAACAACACCAGCTGCCTCTTGGGGCTTGTTCGTGTTGGAAAAACGGAACGAGGTGGGGGCAGGACACCAGCCGCCTCACCAATGAAGCCCGCTCCTCGCCGTCCTCCTCCCCCCTCCCTCTCGCCGCCTTCCTCGCCCCTCCCCCTCCGAGGCACCGCCGTCCGGTTTCCCCGCCCTACCCTCGCCACCCAGCAGCACCCCGAAGCTGTCCTGCTGCAGCTCCCTAACCCGGGCCGGCGGGCCGATGACCCCGGGAGACCAGGGCGCCCAGGGGCCGTGAGCGAGCGCCCGCCGCGGACCGAGCCGGAGAGGCCGAGCTGGGGGGGAGGGAAGGAGGCCCGGAGGGAGGGAGCGAGGGAAGGAGGAGGGCGGGCGAGCTGGAGCCGGCGGGCGGCGGGAGCCGAGCGAGCCGCCTCGGGACTGCGTCTCCTCCTCCGTGCAGGGCGCAGCCTGAGGTAAGACGACCCCGGCGGCCAGCCCCGCGTCGCCCCGCTCCCCCACCCCCAGCTGCCTCTGCTGCTCCCCTCGGACCCGCCCCTCCGCCCCAGCCACCTGCTGTTCTGCCCTGGAGAAGCCGGTGGGTGACCGGAGGGAGGAGCCGCCTGACCTTATCCCTTCTGCCCGAAGGGCGAGGGACCCCTGTGGCCAGAAGCCCCCCACATCCCCGCCCCTCCTCGTGGGCGCTCTCTCTGTCCTTCACCCCCTTTCTCCGTCCTTCACATCTTCCTTCTTCCCTCCCTCTCTTGACTCTCCGTCTCTTTCTTCCTGAGCCCACCTGCTGGGTGAGGGGTGAGGGGGGTGGGAAGAGGGTCCCGAAACCTTGGGGAGGATAGTAGGGGGCCTCCGGACCATTTCCCTACACCTCCTTCTGGCTGCTCATTGCCATGGCAACTAGGGTGTACTGGGCTAGTGGGGAATACAAAGGTGGGGGGATGGACTGGCACCTCTTGGGGGGAAAGGAAGGGTCTAAGGTTCTTCCACAGGAAATATGCAGTGGCTGCACCCCACCTTTACCCCGTGTACCCCAGAGCCCTTATGTGAGTCCTTACAGCCTCTACTGTGTTTCGTGTGTCCCACCTGATTTCCTCTCAGCCCCCTTCTAGGACTCACTGAACCGTGTGTCTCAGATGAGGCAAGCAGGACTCTCTCCTCCCTCCCAGCAAAGAGAAACTGAGGCTCGGGACCAGGAGAGGAGACTCAAGGTCTCCTAGCGAGGACAGACACCTTATTGAATGTTGGGCTTTTCTTCTCAGGTTCTCATCCCCCCCCCCCAAGATCTCCAAGCTTCTCCTTCTATTTTCAGATACTACCACTTTGCCCCCTCTTTCTCTTCTGCTCAAACTCTCCTCCTTCTCTCAGTTCCCCCTCTTTCCATTTCTGGATGCTTCTAATGTCAGCGGTTTCCCCGCCTTCAGGTTCCCCAGCCGCCCCCTTCAATCTCAGCCTCCTTTCTCCCATTTTCCCACTTCCTTTGGGTAGCTGGGGGGGGGGGGAATCCAGGCTTAGAGAAGTGAGCCGAGGTACAAAATTGCCGGGTCTAGGAGAAAGGCAGGGAGGAGAGGGGGTCCCCGCTTCACTGTGAGCCCTTGAGAACAAACACATCAGGTGCCTCCCATCAGCAACTCTGAAGAGAGATTTGGGGACATGAAGACTGGGGTGGATAATTCTGAGCAGGGGCCATTATAGGAAAGAATCTGGCAATTGGGGTGGGGAGAAGGGGCTAGGAAAGATGGGAGACAGGGAGCAGCAGAGACTACTTTTTCCTGGTAGGCTGGAAACATAAGAGCTCTTATCTGTGCCGGTAAGTGGCCATCTGAACTGAGGCAGGAGAATGTTTTGAATGACCCCATTGACCTTTGGCACTCAGTCATCTCTATAGTTTATAGCAAAAGAGGACACAGCAGTGAGACTACAGTTTAGGTCTGACTTTTGTCCCCGCCCCCTCCCTACCCATCTCATCTTTCATAGCTTGTCCAGGTGGCTGAGCCTCAGCCCCAAACTCCTTGAGGCATCCAGAAGATTCCCTGACTGGTGGAGAATCAGGAAAAAGACCTGCAAGCATGGGAGTCGGAGCTTCCCAGCCAGCCTTTTAGCTGGGAAGGCAGCCAGCTTGCCTCCCCCGTCAGTTACAGAGATAAGAAAGGGCCCCACCCAACATGGAGACTGAGGACCACCTCTGTTGATTCTCTGCCTTCTCCCCTGCCCTGCCCACCTGGCCTTAGCTGGGTCAGTCCAGCCATGCTGAACAGTAGGGGGGACCCAGGGTCAGCTTGCCTGGCTAAAGGGCAAGGATCGTGGGCATTATGGGAAGGCGTGTGAGCGGGGCTCCTGGGTGAGACCTAGCCCCCGCCCCCAGGAGTTCAAGGGGGTGGGGGTCCCGAGGATAGGATGGCTCGGGGCGGAGTGGGGGCAGAAGAGGCCTCCCTACGCTCAAACGCGTTGTCCTGGCTGGCCTGTGGGCTCCTGGCCCTGCTGGCCAATGCCTGGATCATCCTCAGCATCTCTGCCAAGCAGCAGAAGCACAAGCCACTGGAACTGCTGCTCTGCTTCCTGGCGGGCACACACATACTCATGGCAGCTGTGCCCCTCACCACCTTCGCCGTGGTACAGCTACGACGCCAGGCTTCCTCCGACTATGACTGGAATGAGAGCATCTGCAAGGTCTTTGTGTCTACCTACTATACACTGGCCCTGGCCACCTGCTTCACAGTCGCCTCCCTCTCCTACCACCGCATGTGGATGGTGCGTTGGCCCGTCAACTACCGCCTCAGCAACGCCAAGAAGCAGGCGCTCCATGCCGTCATGGGTATCTGGATGGTCAGCTTCATCCTTTCCACACTGCCGTCCATTGGCTGGCACAACAACGGGGAGCGCTACTATGCCCGAGGCTGCCAGTTCATAGTCTCCAAGATTGGCCTCGGCTTTGGCGTCTGCTTCAGCCTCTTGCTACTCGGGGGCATTGTTATGGGTTTGGTCTGTGTGGCTATCACCTTCTACCAGACATTGTGGGCCCGGCCCCGGAGGGCTCGGCAGGCCCGGAGAGCGGGGGTCAGTGGCGGAACCAAAGCAGGTGGGCTGGGGGGCTTGAGTACCCGGCCAACTTTTGAGGTGCCAGCCATTGTGGTGGAGGACACTCGAGGGAAGCGGCGGTCTTCATTGGATGGTTCTGAGTCTGCCAAGACATCCCTGCAGGTCACCAACTTGGTCAGCGCCATCGTCTTTCTCTATGACTCACTCACAGGGGTGCCCATCTTGGTGAGATTGGGGTCCCTCACCTTTCTTAATATCCAGGTCCCAGGATCAGCAGCATCTGCCGTTCAATTCCATCCTTCATACAGCAGATTTATACATCAGTTTCCTCCCGTTTCATCATCCACCCTCTCCTCTATCTGCCCCCTGACATTTGTGACTCCCTGTCTCCATCATCCATCCTCTCCTCTATCTGCCCCCTGACATTTGTGACTCCCTGTCTCCATCATCCATCCTCTCCTCTATCTGTCCCCTGACATTTGTGACTCCCTGTCTCCATCATCCATCCTCTCCTCTATCTGTCCCCTGACATTTGTGGCTCCCTGTCTCCATCATCCATCCTCTCCTCTATCTGTCCCCTGACATTTGTGACTCCCTGTCTCCATCATCCATCCTCTAGCTGCCACTACGTGAGCTCCCAGCTCCACCATCTGTTCTTCAGTTCCCACCATCCGACTGTCACCCATCCTTCAGGTCCACTTCTTACCCTCCTGCTCCACCCTCCATCCTTCCCGCCACTGTTCAACCTGTCGCCCAGCTGGCCAGAGTCATTCTCCATTCCCTAATTCCCTCTGGAGATCACAGTATCTGAGCACCCCTGAGTGGAAATCTTAGGGCTCCTTAGGGCTCACCCCACCACCCCATCTAGACCTTATTCCTGGATTTTTCTGTCTTCACATTCTCTCTCTGTGTCTCTGTCTCTCTGTCTCAACCCAGGACTTTGTTTCTAGCACTTTCTGACCTTCCTCAGTCCCTTCTCCCTGAAGAAGCCCCCCACCTTACCTCGTGCCCACCCACCGCATTAGGGATGGATGTTGGGCCCAGGCGAGACCCCCGGCTCTCAACTCTGACCTGGCTATTGTTTATTCCCTGCCAGGTGGTGAGCTTCTTCTCCCTGAAGTCAGACTCGGCTCCACCATGGATGGTGCTGGCTGTGCTATGGTGCTCCATGGCACAGACACTGCTGTTGCCCTCCTTCATCTGGTCCTGTGAGCGCTACCGTGCAGACGTGCGCACAGTGTGGGAGCAGTGTGTGGCTATCATGTCAGAGGATGATGGCGATGACGGTCAGAAGAGGGACTGGGCCTTTGCTTTCATGAACAGCCAGCTAGCTACCTCTTGTCTTCTGCCCTTTCTACTGCCCCTGCTCCTTGAGGAGATGGGCTGCCCTGGAGTGCCCCCTGCTGGATGGAGCTGGAGCTACCTCCTCCAGGCTCCCCATAGCCTCAGCTCTGCAGGCCCTACTTCTTTCTCGAAGCACTGAGGACTCCCTTCACCTGGCCTCTGCTCCTGTCTAGAGGCCTACATTGTCCATCTTGGCCCCTGCCAAACAGAGTGCCAGAGAGAGTCCCCAGTCCTAATGCAGAAGAAGGCTGTGACATTAAGAGGGAGTTAGGCTTCCTAGGAGAGAGTCTCTGCTCTTGGGACAATTCTTGGAGAAGGGCAGGTAATTTCCATAATCAAGTCTCTGTGAGGGCAGCAATGCCAGCCATTCCCTGGAACCACGTGGAGCTTACAGACTAATGTAGAGCAAAAGGTTATCCCGGACATTAGGACGGGGGTGCGGAGAGGATGAGTGTTCTCTGCCTGTAACCACTCTGTTTCTTTTCTCTTCTAGATGGGGCCTGTGATGACTATACAGATGGCCGAGTGTGTAAAATTCGTTTTGATGCTAATGGAGCCACAGGACCTGGGGGTCGGGACCCCACCCAGGTGAAGCTGCTGCCTGGACGGCACACACTCTTTCCTCCCCTTGAGAGAGTACATTACTTACAGGTATGGGACTGGATGATCCACCAGGACCCTGGTCCCCTGCAGCACCACCCATAGCCTTGGCCTACAGGGCACCCTAAGGGGCAGGTGAAGAAAAGGCAGGGAAAGAAAGGCTCCCTCTGATCTATCAGAACCAGGTTTGCCTACTGGAGTAAAAGCTTGGGAGAAACTGAAGAGCGCCAAGCCGCCTTGCAGGGTCCCCACTGTGCTTTCTGCCTCCTCTGCCTTTGTCTCTACAGCACCTCCAGGTCTCACCTGCTCCTCTTCCCAGGTCCCTTTGTCCCGTCGATTGTCCCATGATGAGACCAACATCTTTTCTACTCCTCGGGCACCAGGCTCCTTCCTGCACAAGTGGTCGTCCTCTGATGACATCCGGGTCCTCCCAGCCCAGAGCCGGGCCCTTGGAGGTCCTCCTGAGTACCTGGGACAAAGACACAGGCTGGAGGATGAGGAGGATGAAGAAGAGGCTGAAGGTGGGGGACTGGCCAGCCTTCGCCAGTTCCTAGAAAGTGGGGTTCTGGGTTCAGGTGGAGGACCCCCACGAGGTCCCGGTTTTTTTCGGGAGGAGATCACCACCTTCATTGATGAGACACCTCTGCCTTCTCCAACTGCCTCACCAAGACCCTCTCCTCGTAGACCCAGGCCACTGGGTCTGTCACCTCGAAGACTCTCCCTTGGGTCTCCTGATAGCAGAGCCCTTGGACTTCCTTTGGGGCTAAGTGCAGGGAGACGCTGTTCCCTGACAGGGAGTGAGGGGAGTGCAAGGGCTTGGGGAAGACCTTGGGGCCCAGGCAACCCCATCTTCCCCCAGCTGACCCTGTGAGCCCACATGGGCCTGCTGGACTCAGAGGCCGGGGGCGGGGGGGGGGGCTGAGTGGGTATACCTCATTCTGGCCCTGAGCCTATGGCAGCTGCCTACAGACTCCAGGGAGATGGGGGCTAGATCTGGGCTCTGGAGCCCTTGCTTTCTCCGGTCCAAGTGACCAGACACCCTACTCACCTTCCATCACCCCTAGCAAAATGTATTAAAGGCTGAAGTGTTGCCATGGAAACCTTGGTGTCCAGTGTTTGTGGTGGCAAAGGGTGTGGATAGAGGCTCGGGGATGGGACAGTGGCTCATAAGAACAAAATGGAGATGGAGTTGTGCAAAGAGGTAAAGAAAGAGACATGGCGAAATCACAGCCCAACAAGCAGAGAAGAGGCTTGTGAGTGAGCATATGGTGCTGGGGTGGGGCACGCAGAAACACTTGAGAATCTTAGTTTGAGTGGGAAGGATCTTTGTTCAGATTTCTAAAGGTCATTTTAGTTCTGCTTCCCCATCTGCCTCATTCAGGTGGTCACTTCCTGGGCAGTAAACGGTTGGGGCCAGAAGTGGTGTCCCAGGCCTGGATATACCGTCCTGCCTACTGCATTGCCAGGCTCCTTCTGCAAAACAGTGGATTGGCAGATGCCCGTGGGTAGATAAGTGTGGGAGGCGTTCACACTCCTTTTGCAGGACCCAAGGATGGAAGGGAAGGAAGTGCCAGTTACCCCTACACCACAGTCCACAGGGGCTGGTGTTACCGGTCCTCCAAGGAGGCTCCAGGCCTTTTCCTTCTCCATTTTCCCTTTCTACCCACCCTAGACACATTGGAATTCTTTCTTAGCCTCCTCTCTCTGAATCCTCTGTGGTTCTCGAACTTTGGTCTCCCCAGCGGTAGGGACTAGGTCCTTCACTCATTCCCTCTCTTCCTCTCCCTCCTCCTCCCCATCTCTCCTTCTCCGCCCCCCCCCCTTCCCCCCTTTCCTCTCCCTCCCTCCCAGCTCCCGCAGTTCCCTTCGGCAGGCAGCGGGGCCCTGGCACCATGCTCCGGCTGCTCCGACTGCTGCTGCTACAGCTGCTGCTGCCTCCCCCGGGGTCCCCCGAGCCCCCCGAGCCCCCGGGCCTGGCCCCGCTGTCCCCAGGGGCGCCTCCCCAAGCCCCGGACTTGCTCTACGCAGACGGGCTGCGCGCCTACGCGGCGGGGGCTTGGGCGCCCGCGGTGGCGCTGCTACGGGAGGCGCTGCGGAGCCGGGCGGCGCTGGGCCGCGTGCGGCGGGACTGCGGGGCGAGCTGTGCGGCCCAGCCCGACGCCGCGCTTCCGGCCCAGCTCCTCGGAGCCCCGCAGCCCGACTCTGGGCCCCGGGCCTGGGAGCCGCTGCTCCTCCGCGCCGCGCTAAGCCGGGCCGAGTGCCTGAGCCACTGCGCCGAGCGGAGGCTGGGCCCCGGGGGCGCGGCGCGGCTCCGCGTGGGGAGCGCGCTGCGGGATGCCTTCCGCCGACGGGAGCCCTACAACTACCTGCAGAGGGCCTATTACCAGGTGCTGCGGGGGTCCCAGCCCAGGCCCGTGGCTGTCTTACATGGAGCTGACCAGGAGAGGGCGGGATGCTCGCGGCCCGGATTTGGGGTGGGGCCCCGTGGGGGCGTCTAAGGGACCTCTGTGCTTAGTAAGTGCCATCAACAGGATGGCACGGACCTGTGGAAGCCAGAGAGGCGGGCACAGGAGCGTGGGAGCCAAGCTGGGATGAAAGGCAGTGGGAATGGCTGGAACTTGGAGGGCAGGGGTCTCCAGTTTTATTTCAGTAGGATCTCCTTGAGACCTTCGTGGGGTGAACTCGGCCTCTTCCTAGGTACCCCCAGCAGAGCGTGAGGGGGGCAAAACCAGCCAAAGAACAGGATGTATGTGTGTGTCCGCATGTGTGTATGTGTCTGTATGTGTCTATTCAGGGGTGGGAGTTTTGAGTGTGAGCCTCGGGGCAGAAGGCGAGGCAAGGCTGGAGGCTGGAATCTGGGTCGGTGACCGTGAACTGCGCCCAGCTACCGGGATGGTAGCTTTGCCTACGTGGCTTGGGGGAAGGAGGGGCTCTGTTTCCACACACCTCAGCTCAGGGTCCTAGAGACCTGCAGATTCTGCTAGCTGCTTAGGTCTCTCCTCACTACCCCGTCTGCTCCAGCCATTCGTGCCCCCTGTGTTTCACCAACTGAGACCCTGAGGCCCTATGTCCATGGTGCAAACTTTTCACAACTCCTGTCCTTAGGTACCAGAGTCCTGAGAATCCCAGCCCTGAATTGCCCTTAGGCTCTGGGACAAATCCAGACTGTCTACAGTGGGGAAGTGGGTGGGCTGGTGAAGAGACAGATCCCGAGTCCACCCCCTCCCGAGTCCACCCCCTCACCCTGCGGCTCTGGCTCTCTCATGCTCCTCAGTTGAAGAAGTTGGACCTGGCAGCAGCTGCAGCACACACCTTCTTTGTAGCAAACCCAACACACCTGCAGATGCGGGAAGACATGGCTAAGTACAGAAGGATGTCTAGGCTGCGACCACAGAGCTTCCGGGACTTGGAGACGCCCCTACACTGGGTGAGCCCTTCAGCGCTCTGTGCAGCTTAAGCATCATCTCTGGATGCTCTTCATCCAGGGCCCTGGATAGAGTTCCTTCCCTGATCCTCTGTTCTCAGTGAACTGCCATGTTCCAATATCCCAGTTCTGAGGCTATATCTGTTCTTCCTCGAGGTTCAGGAGGACAGAGATTTCAGGCTTCAGTCCCTTGAGGAGAAGTCCCTCTCTTCTACCTCCTAGTCTTGTTTGGTACTCTATCTACCACCACCAATCGCAGATGACTGACTGCTCCCCTGCCCCACAGGCAGCCCTTGACACTGGCCTGGAGCTACTGGGGCAGCAGGAGGCAGGGTTGGCACTGCCCAGGCTAGAGGAGGCGCTCCAGGGGAGTCTGGCCCAGATGGAAAGCTGCCGTGCTGACTGTGAGGGGTCTGAGGAACAGCAGGAGGCTGAAGAGGAGGAGGAGGCAGGGAGCCGGCAGGGCCTGTACGAGGCCATCGCAGGTAAGGGCCTGGGAGTCTGCGCTGGAGGACGGGACTGGTGCTCGGGAAAGAGCGTGCACAGCCCGTGTCTCTCTTGTATTCTCTGCAGGACACTGGATCCAGGTTCTGCAGTGCCGGCAGCGCTGTGTGGCAGACACAGCCACCCGTCCTGGTCGAAGCTTCCCTGTCCCCGACTTCCTTCCTGACCAGCTGAGACGGCTGCACGAGGCCCATGCTCAGGGTCAGCTGGGGAAGGATGGATCCTGGGAGTGGAGAATTGTCTCTGCTGGCATCCTGAGCGCCATCTGTCTATCCTTCCCATCCATATCTGCATCAGTAATTTCACTGGCAGGGCCTAGAAGGGACCATCGCTTCTGGATGGTGCTCTTTGGTACCACTGTGAAAAGCTCAGGACATGGGTCTCACAGCTCCTTCAGCCCTTCCTGCTTCTCACCTTCCTTTATTTTCCCCTTTCTTCTTTAAGCTGTGCCAGCGAAGGTATGTTTGAGTGAGCTTTTTTTTTTAATGGTTTTTTTTTTGGTCTTTTAAATTTTTTTTATTTTTTTTTATTTTTGTATTTAATGTGCATGACTGTATTTCCTGCATGTGCGCAAGTACACCCATGTGGTCAATGCATGAGGAGGTCAGAAGAGGGTGTCAGATACCTGGAACTGGAGTTACAGTTGTTATCTGCCATGTAGGTGCTGGGAACTGAACCTTGGTTCTCTGCAGGAGCAGTCAGTGCTCTTAACTGCTGAGCCATCTCTCCAGCCCCCCTCCTTTTTTTTTTGGTCTTTTCGAGGAGACAGGGTCTCCCTGTAGCCCCAGCTGTCCTGGAACTCACTCTGTAGACCAGGCTGGCCTCGAACTCACAAAGATCCACCTGCCTCTGCCTCCCAGGTGCTAGGATTAAAGGCGTGGGCCACCACGCCCAGCTTAATTTATTCTTTATGTTTATGAATGTACTGTCTGTATGCAGGTCTGTATGCACCCGTGTCGTGTAATGCCTCAGAGGTCAGAAGAGGGCGTCAGATTCCCCTGGAACTGGAGTTAAAGACGGCTCTCAGCCTCCATGTGGGTGCTGGGGATCGAACCTGGGTCCTCTGCAAGAGCAGGCAGTGCTCTTAACCACTAGGCCATCTCTCCAGCCCCCCAGCCCCCTTTTTTTTGGTCTTTTTGAGATGGTCCCCCTTTTTGAGATGTAGCCTCAGCTGGCCTGGAACTCACTTTGTAGACCAGGCTGGCCTTGAACTCACAGAGATCCACCTGCCTCTGCCTCCCAAGTGTTGGGATTAAAGGTGTGCAGCACCATATTTTTGTGTGTGTGTGTGAGTGTATTGCTTGCATGTGTGTAAATGCACCCATATCATGAAATGCCCATGGGAGTCAGAAGAGGGTGTTGGATTCCCCTAGAACTGGAGTTATGGATGGTTGTTAGCCAACATATGGGTGTGGGAACTGAACCCAGGTTGTCTGCAAGAGCAGCCAGTGAGTGCTCTTAACTGCCGAGACATCTCTCCAGCTCCATTGAGTGAGCTTTTGAAAGAAGTGCAGGATGGGCCCATCTCCCAGGCGGGCTGCGGGTTCTTGGACTTGGTGATCTTGGCAGATGGAGTTCAGCTTTCTCTGTCCTTCTATCTCTTCCCCTTTTCTACCTTCCTCTGCCTCCAGTGAGGAATCTATCACAGGCCATAGAAAATGTCCTGAGTGTCCTGCTCTTCTACCCAGAGGACGAAGCTGCCAAAAAGGCTCTGAACCAATACCAAGCCCAGTTGGGAGAGCCAAGACCTGACCTAGGACCAAGAGAGGTAACCCCTCCCTCACACTTACTAATAAGTAGGCTGGATTTAGCATATATACCTGAGCAGCGGCCTGGATTCCACCCTCCATGCTGGCTTCTTACGCAAGCTCTCTAGCCACCAAAGGAATGCCCAAGTCCAGCATCTGATTTCTTTTTTTTTTTTTAATTTTATTTATTTTTGTATGTGTATGAATGTACTGTCTGCATGTAGGTTGGTGCACCTGTGTCCTGCAATGCCACGGAGGTCAGAAGAGGGTGTCAGAGTCCCCTAGAACTGTAATTAAAGACAGTTCTCAGCTGCCATGTGGGTGCTGGGGATCGAACCCGGGTTCTCTGCAAGAGCAGTCAGTGCTCTTAACCACTAGGCCGTCTCTCCAACCCCCAAGAAGCATCTGATTTGTGACTTAGCTCTCTGGCCTGATCTGAGCTATATGTGCTGGGAGATCACCCACCAGCCCTCTTCTTTTCCCTTAATATCATGTCTGCCTGCCTGTGTGCGTACATTTGTGTATTCTCTCTCTCTCTCTCTCTCTCTCTCACACACACACACACACACACACACACACACACACACACTCACTCACATTCCTCCTCCCTTACTTTGAGTTCAGATACTCTGGACGTTGAGCCCCTGAGGCAACAGGTTTGGTGATGAATTTTGGGAGCTTAGGTGTGTCCTGTAGACTCTGGGGCCGGCTTACTCGCCTCCTTTCCCTTCTCCTTATCTGTTTCTTCCATGTTCAGGACATCCAGCGTTTCATCCTTCGATCCCTGGGAGAGAAGAGGCAGCTCTATTATGCCATGGAGCACCTGGGCACCAGCTTCAAGGACCCAGTAAGTAGTTGTGTTCTTTTCTCACACAGCCCCTCCCCAGAAGGAGGAACAGTAATGCTGGATATTCATATCTCACTGCAGTCTTCAACAGCATCCCACTTCCCACAGTCATGGAGGCTTAGAGAAGTCTGGTATCCCAGTTTCCCAAGGACAGGGTCACTATACTTGTAGTTAAAGGGGGCTGTGAGGGCTGGAGAGATAGCCTAGCGGTTAAGAGCGCCGACTGCTCTTGCAGAGGACCCGGGTTCGATCCCCAGCACCCACATGGTGGCTGAAAACCATCTTTAACTCCAGCTCCAGGGGAATCCGATGCCCTCTTCTGACCTCCGAGGCATTGCACGACACGGGTGCACAAACCTACATGCAGACAGTACATTCATACACATACAGAAATAAATAAAAATTAAAAAAAAAAATAAAGGGGGCTGTGAATCATGCAGGACCCTCTACCACAAACACCCTCTGGATATCAATTTGCCTTTGTTCCAGTTTCCTTACCTGTAAACTGTAATGATTACACCTTCCACAGCCTGTTGTTGAAGCTGTGCCATTGGATATAAAGAACTGAAAGCATCATTGAGGCTGCTTCTGTTACTTTGTTACCCTTCTTATAGTTCTGAGGACCAAGTGCAGTGTCAGTGTTATGAGGCTGGTACCTAACATTAAACAAAAGTTCTCCATGTAGCCCCAGTTGGTCTGGAACTTGAATTGTAGACTAGGCTGGCCTCAATCTCACAGAGAGCTAAGAGTATTTTTATTTAATATTTTAGCCGGGCATGGTGGCACATGCCTTTAATCCCAGCATGCAGGAGGCAAGGGCAAATGGATCTCTGTGAAATAGAGGCCAGCCTGGTTTACATAGCAAGTTGCAGGCGAGCTGGGGCTATGGGAACCCTGTCTTAAAAAAAAAACGTTTTGGCTGGAGAAATGACTCAGTGATTAAGAGCACTGGCTGCTCTTGTAAAGGACCTGGGTTCAGTTCCCAGCACCCACATACATGGTGGACTAACAAACCATCTATAACTCCAGTTCCAGGGGATCTGTCTCTCTTTTCTGGCTTCTGTGGACATTACATGTCTCAGAGCAATTCCATGCTTGCAGGGAAAACATTCATATACATAACATAAAAATAAATCTAATTTTTTTTTGGTCTTTTTGAGACAGGGTCTCCCTATAGCCCCAGTTGTCCTGGAACTCGCTCTATAGACCAGGCTGGTCTTGAACTCACAAAGATCCACCTGCCTCTGCCTCCCAAGTGCTAGGACTAAAGGCATGCAGTACCATGCCCAGCAAATTTAATATTTTTAAATAAAAAATTTAACTATTTAGTTTAAAAAATTATTTATTTTTAAGCATCTACTTTTTTTTTTTTTTTTTTTTTTTTTTTTTTTTTTTTTGCCTTTTTGAGACAGGGTCTCCCTATAGCCCCAGCTGGCCTGGAACTCACTCTGTAGACCAGGCTGGTCTCTAAGTCACAGAATTCTGCCTCCTGAGTGCTAGCATTAAAGGTGTGTGCCACCACACCTGGCTTAAAGGTGGTTCTTAGCCAGCACGTGGGTACTGGGAATCGAACCCAGGTCCTCTGCAAGAGCAGTCGGCACTCTTAACTGCTGACCCATCTTTCCAGCCCAATTTTTATTTATTTTTATTTTTTATTTTTTTAAAGTCAAGAACTTAAAAAATTTTTATTAATTTTATTTATTTTTGTATGTATATGAATGTACTGTCTGCATGTAGGTTTGTGCACCCGTGTCGTGCAATGCCACGGAGGTCAGAAGAGGGCATCGGATTCCCCTGGGACTGGAGTTAAAGAGGGTTCTCAGCTGCCATGTGGGTGCTGGGGATTGAACCCGGGTCCTCTGCAAGAGCAGACGGCGCTCTTAACCGCTAGGCCATCTCTATGAATGTACTGTCTGCATGTAGGTTTGTGCACCTGTGTCAAGTGCAATGCCACGGAGGTCAGAAGAGGGTGTTGGATTCCCCTGGGACTGGAGTTAAAGATGGTTCTCAGCCGCCATGTGGGTGCTGGGGATCGAACCCGGGTCCTCTGCAAGAGCAGACAGCGCTCTTAACCGCTAGGCCATCTCTCCAGGCCCATAGTTTTATTATATGTCTATGAGTGTTTTTCCTACATGTATGTCTGTGCACTATATTTATGTAGTACCCACAGAGGCCAAAAGAGGGTGTAGGATCCCCTGGAACTGGAGTTATAAATGGCTGTGAACCATCATGTGGGTGTGAACCCAGGTCTTTTGCAAGAACAGTGAGTGCTCTTAACCTCTGAGCCATGTCTCCAGCCCTAAAGCACTAGTTTCTATTGACTTTTTAGAACTGCATGATGAGTACTTGCCTAGGACACATAAAGATTCAGGGTTCTATCGCTGCTGGCACTGTGGGGGGTTGGGGAGACAGAAAGAAAGAGAAGAAAGAAAGAAAAGAGAAAGAAAGAAACAAAGAAAGAGAAACAGGGTGTGGTGGTGCACACCTTTAAGTCCTAAGCACTTGGGAGGCAGAGGTAGGCGGATCTCTGTGAGTTCAAGGCCAGCCTGGTCTACAGAGCGAGCTCCAGGCCAGCTGGGGCTATAGGGAGACCTTGTCTCAAAAAGATAGACAGAAGAAAGAAAGAGAGAGAGAGAGAGAGAGAGAGAAAGAAAGAAAAAAAGAAAGAAAAAGAAAGAAAGAGAAAGAAAGAAAGAAAGAAAGAAAGAAAGAAAGAAAGAAAGAAAGAAAGAAAGAAAGAAAGAAAGAAAGAAAGAAAGAAAGAAAGATACATTTGGGGGGTGGGTCTTTGCTGGAGGAGAAAACCAGCCTGTCCTACTGTCTGTCCATTGTTGGATGGATGTTCACCAGTTTTCCTGGCCTCTTCTCAATTGATAGCACACTGACAACTCCTGAGTCATGAAATCAACAATGTTTCCACACATTTGCTTAATGCTCACTGGAGTGCCAAATCACCCTTGCTGAGAATTCCTGGAGAAAAGTGGGGCCAGGTATCATGACACGGCCCTTTAATCCCAGCACTCAAAAGGCAGAGTCAGGTGGATCTCTTTCAGATGGAGACCAGCCTGGTCTACATAGGGAGCTTCAAGCCAGGTGATGCTATAAGGAGACCCTGTCCCCCGCCCCCCCAAAAAAAGAGTCTTGCGAAGCTAGTTTAAACCGTACTCTGCCACTTATAAGCTGTGTGGAGTTTACCATATTTCTTGATCTTTCTATATCTCAGGACCCTCAAAAAATGAGCACACGCCTTTAATTCCAGCACTCGGGAGGCAGAGGCAGACAGATCTCTGTGAGTTTAAGTCCAGCCTGGTCTACATAGTGAGCTCCAGGCCTGCTGGGACTAAAGGGAGACCCTGCCTCAAAAAGACCCTCCCCCCCAAAAAAGCACATTACACATTACAACTCTCTGTTCATTAGACTATTATGACTATTAAACTGTAACTTTCATTTGCAAATATAAAGCTCTTAGAACATTACCTAGCAAACAGTATGTGCTAAGGAAGTTGTTTATTTTTTTTATTTTTATTTTTTTAGAGCAGCACGTTTTATTTTATTTATTTATTTTTTTCACATAAATTTATTTATTTATTTTTAACAAATCTAGACCCATGTTCCCGCTCATTCCCCCACCCCACCAGAGCTCGTGCATTCTGCCAAACATGCTTTCCATCTCTTAGTCTTTCTCAATATTTTCCATGGGGAAGTTGACTGTTTTGAGCAGAAGTTCACTGTTTCAGTCAGTTCTTTGATGCAGTATTTTCTGTTGTTGTTGTTGTTTCCAAAATGCATTATGCCCAACTGCTTTGTACAAAAGCTCAGGGGGCCCTACACAAGAAATACTTACAACTGGGTAATTGGCACTAGCATCCACAGATGAGTGATACCATGCATCGTTTGTTTTTCTGGGACTGTGTTACTTCACTCAGCATGATGTCCTCTAGCTCCAGCCATTTTCCTGCAAAGCTCGTGATGTCGTCTTTCTTTACTGCTGCATAGAATTCCATTGTGTAGATGTACCACATTTTCTCTATCCACTCGTCAGTTGAGGGGCATTTAGGTTGGTTCCAGCTCCTTGCTATTGTGAAGAGAGCTGCAATAAACATGGCCGTGCATGTATCTCTGTGGTGGCGTAAGTCTTGAGGGTACATGCCCAGGAGTGGTATGGCTGGGTCGGGTGGCAAGTTCATTCCAAGTCTTCCAAGGGTTCTCCACACTGCTTTCCATAGTGGCTGTACGAGTTTACATTCCCACCAGCAGTGGATGAGTGTTCCCCTTTCCCCACAACCTCTCCAGCACTTGGTATCATTTGTTTTCTTGATCCTAGCCAGTCTTATTGGAGTAAGATGATATCTTAAAGTGGTTTTCATTTGCATTTCCTTAATGATTAGTGATGTTGAACAGTTCTTGAGGTGTTTCTCAGACATCTCTAATTCCTCACTTGTGAAGTCTCTGTTCAGTTCTTTGCTCCATCTATTGAGCGGGTCATTTGTTTTCTTTTTTCTTTGTTTTTTGAGTAGTTTATATATTCTGGAAATCAATGCTTTGTCAGATGTATCTGCAGTGAAGGTTTCCTCCCACTCTGTGGGATTTCTCTTCACTTCCTTGATTGTTTCTTTTGATGTACAGAAGCTTTTGAGTTTGATGAGGTCCCATTTGTCAATTGTCGACCTTAATTCTTGTGCAGCTGCTGTCTGATTTAGGAAGTCTTTTCCTACGCCTATGTCTTGTAGTCTGCTGCCAACTTTTTCTTCTATCACCTTCAGAGTTTGGGGTTTCACGTTGAGGTCTTTAATCCATCTGGAGTTGACTTTTGTACAGGGTGAGAGGTAGGGGTTTAATTTCATTCTTCTACAAGTGGTGATCCAGTTTTGCCAACACCACTTGCTGAAGATGCTGTCTTTTCTCCATTGTGGTTTCTTGGCCCCCTTGTCAAATATGAGATGGCTGAAATTGTATGTGCTCAGATTTGGATCTTCGGTTTTGTTCCATTGGTCAACAGGTCTGTTTTTGTGCCAGTACCAGGCTGTTTTTATGACTATAGCCCTGTAGTATAGTTTAAAATCTGGTATAGAGATCCCTCCTGTGTAGCTCTTTTCACTCAGGATTGATTTGGCTATTCGGGGTCTTTTGTTTCTCCAAATGAATTTAAGAACTTTTGTTTCCAAGCCTGTGAAGAAACTCTTGGGGATTTTGATTGGGATTGCATTAAATCTATACAAGAGTTTTGGTAAAATGGACATTTTTACAATGTTAATTTTCCCAATCCATGAGCATGGGAGGTTTTTCCATCTTCTGAGGTCTTCTTCAATTTCTTTCTTTAAGGGTTTAAAATTTTTGTTGTAGAGGTCTTTGGTGTCTTTGGTTAGGTTTGTTCCTAGGTATCTTATTGTTTTTGAGGCTATTGTGAGTGGGAAGGTCTCTTTGAATTCTTTCTCCAGTTGCTTGTTCTTGGTGTAAAGAAAGGCCATTGATTTTCTAAGGTTAATTTTGTATCCTGCCACTTTGCTGAAGCTGTTAATCGTTTCTAGGAGTTTTCTGGTGGAGTTTTTTGCATCTCTTAAGTAAACAATCATATCATCAGCAAATAGGGATAGTTTGACTTCCTCTTTTCCAATTAGTACTCCTTTAATATCCTTTTCTTGCCTTATTGCTCTAGCAAGTGTTTCAAGCACTATATTGAAGAGGAGTGGTGATAGGGGGCAGCCTTGCCGAGTTCCTACCTTTAAAGGGAATGTTTCCGTCATTTCCCCATTTAGGATGATATTGGCTGTGGGTTTCCTGTATATGGCTTTGATTACATTGAGGAATGATCCCTCCAATCCAATTCCTTCTAGGACTTTAAGCATGAAGGGATGCTGGATTTTGTCAAAGGCTTTTTCAGCATCAATTGAGATGATGGTGTGGTTTTTGTCTTTGATTCCGTTTATGTGTTTGATGATGTTTATTGATTTTCGTATGTTGAACCATCCCTGCATCTCTGGTATGAATCCAACTTGGTCATGATGGATGATCTTCTTGATGTGGGTCTGTATGCGATTTGCCAGTATTCTGTTTAGAATTTTGGCATCTGTGTTCATGAGGGAGATGGGTCTATAATTCTCCTTTTTAGTTGTATCTTTGCCTGGTTTTGGTAATAGAGTGATGTTGGCTTCATAGAAGGAATTTGGGAGAATTCCCTCTGATTGTATACTTCTAAACAGTTTCAGAAATAATGGTTGTAGGTCTTTTTGAAATGTTTTATAGAATTCTGCTGTGAAACCGTCTGGGCCTGGGCTTTTTTTAGTTGGGAGGCTTCTTACTACATCCTCTATTTCTTCATATGTTATGGGTCTGTTTAAGCTGCTGGTCTCCTCTTGGCCAAGCTTTGGTGATTCCCAAGATTTCAGATATTCATCCATTTCTTCTAGATTTTCAAACTTGGTAGAATATAGGTTCTTGTAATATTCCCATATAATTTTCTTGATCTTTTCCTTGTCCGTTGTGATATTTCCCTTTTCATCACAGATTGTATTGATTTGGAGTTGTTCCTTCTTTCTTTTTGTTAACTGGGCTAGAGGTCTGTCTATCTTGTTTATTCTTTCAAAGAACCAACTTTTGGCTTCATTGATTTTTTGTATTGTTTTCTTTGTTTCTATTTCATTGATTTCTGCTCTGATTTTTGTTATTTCTTCCTGTCTGTTGCGTTTAGGGTTCATCTGTTGTTGCCTCTCAAGTGCTTTTAGCTGTAGTGTTAGATCATTCACTTGTGCTCTTTCTGTTTTTCTAATGTAGGCACCCAGGGCTATAAATTTCCCTCTTAGGACTGCTTTTAAGGTATCCCATAAGTTTTGTTGTGTTGTATTGTCATTGTCATTCAGTTCCAGGAATGTTTTTATTTCTTTCTTTATCTCTTCCTTGACCCATTCATTATTCAAGAGTGTGTTGTTTAGTCTCCATGTGTTCTTGTAGGCAGGAGGGCTTGTCCTGGTGTTGATGTTGAGCTTCATTGCACTGTGGTCTGACAGGATGCATGAAATTATTTCAATCTTTTTGTATTTGTAGAGGTTTCTTCTGTGTCCCAGGATGTGGTCGATTTTGGAGAATGTTCCGTGGGGTGCTGAGTAGAAAGTGTATTCTCTGGTATTAGGATGGAATGTTCGGTAGAGGTCTATGAGGTCCATTTGGTGTATCATATCGTTCAGTTCAGATGTCTCTCTGTTTATTTTTTGTCCTGTTGACCTATCCAAAGGACTCAGTGGGGTATTGAAATCTCCCACTATGAGTGTGCTGGGGTTAGTCTGTGACTTGTGGTCCTGGAGAATTGTCTTTATAAAGTTTGGTGCACCAGAATTTGGGGCATATATATTCATAATTGTGAAATCTTCTTGGTGGATTGTTCCTTTGATGAAAATGTAATGGCCTTCTTTGTCTCTTCTGATTTCTTTTACTTTGAAGTCTATTTTATCCGATATTAAAATAGCAACACCTGCTTTCTTTTTGGTACCATTTGCTTGGAATATTTTTTTCCATCCCTTCACTTTAAGGTGGTGCCTGTCCTTGAAGGTAAGATGTGTTTCTTGCAGACAGCATATCGATGGATTCTGTTTCCTAATCCAGTCTCCCAGTCTATGTCTTTTGATTGGGGAATTTAGTCCATTAATATTTAAGGTTATGACTGATAGGTTTGTGTTGCTTCCTTTTGCCTTATTATCCATCTGCGGTTTTGATTTAGGTTTCTACTTCTGCAGTTATGCTTTTATTGATTTCTCCTTCTAGTTGCCTGGGGTTGGTTGCTCCTTTCTTCTGTTCTTTGGATTGCTTCAAGTATTCTCTGAAGGGTTGGTTTTCCGGACATGTATTCTTTCAAGTTGTTTATGTCATGGAAGATTTTCCTCTCTCCTTCCACTATGATTGACATTTTTGCTGGGTATAGTAACCTGGGCTGGCATCCATTGTCCCTCAACACTGGGAATGCTTTGCTCCAGGTTCTTCTTGCCTTCATCGTTTGCTGTGAGAAGTCCGTTGTTATTCTGATAGGTTTCCCCTTATAGGTCACTTGTTGTTTTTCTCTTGTCGCTTTAAGAATTTTCTCTTTGTTTTGGGTGTCCAGCATTTTAACTATGATGTGGCGTGGAGAATTTCTTTTCTGATCTTGTCTGTTTGGAGTTCTATGTGCTTCTTGTATTGGTATTGGTTTGTCCTTTTTTAGTTTGGGGAAGTTTTCATCTATTATTCTGTTGAAGATCTGATCAATACCTTTCTCTTGGGATTCTTCTCCTTCCTCTATTCCTATGATGCGGAGGTTTGATCTTTTCATAGTGTCCCACAGCTCCTGGTTGTTCCATTTTTGTGTATTTTTAAATTTTTCATAATCTTTCCTTGAGGTTTTTAGTTGTTCTGTGTTGTCCTCCAGGTCTGATATTCTTTGTTCTGCTTCCTCCATTCTGCTTCTGAGGCTTTTTTCATTCCTTTCCTCTTGAATGGATGAGTGTTTGATTTCCTTTTTCATTTCCTCTTCTGATTTCTTTAGTGTTTCTATTTCTTTTTGGAGCTTCTCGATCTCTTTTTGTAGCTCTTTTGTTTGCTGGTTGGTTTCTTTTTCTTTTTCAGCATGGGATCTTTTCAGTGTTTCTACTTCCTTCCGGAGCTTGTCATTCTCTCTCTCTCGGTCCTCATTCTCTTTTCTTAGTTCTTTAATTTGTTCTTTATGATCTTGTAGTTCTTTAAGTATGTTCCCAATTGTGTTTCTGATGTCTGTGTCCTGGGGCATCCCCGGGGGGATCCCACTGCAGGAGTCATCCATAGGGTTGGTAAAGCTTGGCGTGGGATTATCCTGCACCTTTCCAGTGTAGTCTCTTCTTCGTGATCCTGGCATATGGGCTTCTCCTTGCCTGTATTCCAATGTGAGTCCTGAATGCCTCTTCACTGTGTTGAAGGCGTGCTTTGCTTGCCTCCTTCAGATCCTTCTTCGTAATCTCAGTTGGCGGGGGGGGGGGGGCTCTTCAGCCCGCGCCCCGGCACCTGCCGCTGGGCTCAGGAGATCTCAAATCTCAAGAGTCACACAAGCGTGCCTTTAATACCGGCTGGGAGGATAACTCCGCCCCCACAGCCACTAGATCTAATCAAGCCAAAGACCACACCTTTAATCCCAGCTGGGAGGATAACTCCAACCTCACAGCCACAGAGGCCAATCAAACCAAAGACAGCAGGACCAAAGGATCAACAATCAGCTCGCCAAGACACCCAGTTCCTACCTGTCTCCCCCTCTTCCTGCCGCTGGGCTCAGGAGATCTCAGGAAGTTGTTTATTACAGAGTCTGATCTAGAGCCCAGGGCACTAGACTGTTGTTGGTGAGTAGCCCAGGCTATTCCTCTGCCTTCCCTCTGGAAGCAGGAAGACCTTCATGTGGAATATCAGAGTTCCCGGGGGCTAGACTTGGTGAGTGATGGTACTATTCTTCACTGTCACAGGATCCCTGGACCCCAACCACTTTAATCCCTGAGGTGCTGAGAGAGAAGCTCAGGTAGGGTGTGGCTTGCCCTCCCGGCCACATGGGCCAGGCTGGGAGGTGAGGGAATGGGTCCAGACTGGGTACTGAGCATATGTCTCTGGCCCCTGAGAGAGGATCAAGAGAAGAGGCCTTGGGACCGTGAGCCTCCACAGCAGAAGCCTTTGACCTACTGGAAGGGTGAGCTCCTTGCTCAGGTGTGGGAGATAGGGAAGGAAGAAGGGCAGGGTCAGGGGATGTCAGGAGGCGGGAACCTGAATGCCCCTTGGATGAGCCTCCGTGTGTTCTGCCCTGTCCCTTCCTCTGCAGATGCCCTCCTCATGGAGGGTGTGACCCTCACCCAGGATGCCCAGCAGCTGAACGGGTCAGAAAGAGCGGTGCTGGATGGGCTGCTCACGCCTGCAGAGTGTGGGATGCTGCTGCAGCTAGCCAAGGTAAGGTGGCCTGCGGTCCAGCCACCCGGCACGGGCCCTCCGGTTCAGCTGGCTGCTGTCTTGCTCCTAGCCCGTGTCTGTTCTGCCTGTCCTGAATCTCTCCTGAATCCCTGAATCTCTCTCTCTCTGTGTGTCTGTCTCCCTCTCTCTTTTGGTGGTTTCGAGACAGGGTCTCCCTGTAGCCCCAGCTGGCCTGGATCTTGATCTGTAGAATAGGCTGGCCTTGAACTCACAGAGATCCCCCCCCCCCCGCCTCTGCCACCCGAGTGCTGGGATCAAGGGTGTGCGCCACCACACTCGGCTTCACTTTTCTCTTAATTTAGGTGATGCAGAGTGTTCTGTGTTTGAGACAAGGTCTTGGTATATTTTCCGGGCTGCCCTTAAACTCAGGATTTTCCTGTCAGTCTCCCACTTAACCTTCAGTGCTGGGATTACAAATCTTAGAGGTGTGACTTGGCTAGGGTAGATGTGTTTTACAAAGGAGTTTTACTGGAAGTTGATAGAAAGAAAAAGACACAGTAAAAGAGTATGTGGGCTGGGGAGGTGCTCAGTGGTTAAGAGCACTGATTGTTCTTGCAGAGGACCCAGGTTGGAATCCCAGCACCTACATGGTGGCTAACAGCTCCAGTTCCTCCAGTTCCAGTGGATCTGATGCCTTCTTCTGTCCTCTGTGGGCATTGCGAAACATGGGTGCACTAGCATAGATGTATGCAATAATGTATACACATAAAATTTAAAAAATACAAGAAAAAGCCGGGCGTGGTGGCGCATGCCTTTAATCCTAGCACTTGGGAGGCAGAGGCAGGCGGATCTTTGTGAGTTCAAGGCCAGCCTGGTCTACAGAGCGAGTTCCAGGACAGCTGGGGCTACAGGGAGACCCTGTCTTGAAAAGACAAAAAAAAAAAAAAAAAATACAAGAAAAAAAATACAAGAGCATAGAAATGGGTGGCAGGCTGGAGAGATGGCTCAGTGGTTAAGAGCACCGACTCCTCTTGCAGAGGACCCAGGTTCGATTCCCAGTACCCACATGGCGGCTAAGAATGTCTTTAAGCCAGGCGTAGTGGCACATGCCTATAATCCTAGCACTCGGGAGGCAGAAGCAGGGGGATCTCTGTGAGCTCAAGGCCAGCCTGTTCTACAGAGTGATTTCCAGGCCAGTCTTTCAGTTTAACATTTTATTTATTTATTTATTTATCTGTTTGTTTTCAGACAAGGTCTCTCTGTAGCCCCAGCTGGCCTGGAACTCACTATGTAGATCAGGCTGGCCTGGAACTCACAGAGATCCTCCTGCCTCTGTCTCCCAAATGCTGGGATTAAAGGCATGCACTACTAGGCCAGGCCGAGTCTGCCTACTTGTGATGCTTCAGTCCTCTTTCCAGACTTACACTCATTAAGTACCTTCCGTGGACGAGAACTGCAAGATTCTAGGAGGAGGTAGCTGGGCACAGACTCTGCCTTTTAGAGTCCTGTATAAATAAGAAAGGCAACATGAAGACGTAATTAGAGTAGGTTGTCTGCAATCTAAACAGAAACACTGAAATGCCAAGTCATAGAAGCTTAGCGGAAGGCTGGCATTTGAGTTCATTTCTACACCAGGCTTGTTTTGTTTTTGCAGTGCTGGGGTCAAACCCAAGGCCTTGCACGTGCTACAGAAGCACCCTGCCGCTCTCCACACTCCTAGCTCCTTAATATAATTTTTAATCATGTCCCAGCTACTGGGGAGGCTAAGGCAGAATTGTTTGACCCTAGGAGTTTGAGGCCAGCCTGGGTGACATAAGGAGTCTCCATCTAACAGGAGAAGAAGAAGGCCAAGAAGGGAAGGACAGAAAGGAAAAAGGAAGAGGGCGCTTTATGGGAACTGCAATAAAATATAGGTTCAAAGCATTCAAATCCAACAGTTACCTCTGTAGCTTTGGACAATTTATTTAAATGTCTCTGAGTCAGTTTCCCTGTCTGCAAAGTGGGATTAGTCATAATGTTTCTGTCATAGGGTTGTCCTGAGGGCTAAATGAGGTACTGCATGGTGAAACCTTTAGAAGAATGAAGAGCTCAGAGTCCTGTGGCCTGTTGTCAAGAGGAAGTGTAGGGAAGAGAGAGAGAGAGCCCAGAGTGGCCACCCAGCGGCAGGGAAGGATTTCTGCATCAGCTTCCTGTTAGATGGTGGACAGCTGCGGCTGGATTAGGAAGGAATATCCAAGCCCAGGATTGTGAAGACTCAGTAGATCCCTCTAGTGGCAGTCGATAGAATGCAATGGGAGAGAACATGGAAACTTCTGGAGTGATTAGACTACCCCTGCCTTAGCGAGGAAAATGCTTGAGGAGTCAACGGTAATTCCCAAGTAACATACCATTTATTTATTTATTTATTTATTTATTTATTTATTTATTTATTTATTTATTTATTTATTTATTTATTTATTTATTTTTGGCTTTTTTGAGACAGGGTCTCCCTGTAGCTCCAGCTGTCCTGGAACTCACTCTGTAGACCAGGCTGGCTTTGAACTCACAAAGATCCGCCTGCCTCTACCTCCCAAGTGCTAGGATTAAAGGTGTGCGCCACCACTCCCGGCTATATTTAGCATTATTTAAAGGTTCCTCTATGTTATGTTGCAACATGCATTAGTATTTTGTTCTTTATAAGGTTCAAGTACAATTCTGTTGTATTTAGCATTATTTCAAGGTTCCTCTATGTTATGCTGTTACATGCATTAGGATTTTGTTCTTTATAAGGATCAAGTACAGTTCTGTTGTATTTAGCATTATTTCAAGGTTCCTCTATGTTATGTTGTTACATGCATTAGGATTTTGCTAGGTCATGGGGCAGCTCCAGACAAAAAACAAAACAAAAAAAAAACCAAAAAAATGTGCTACATTCTCAGCCCGAGATTTTATGTGTTTTTTTTATTATCTGTCTCTTTATTTTTTTTTATTTATTATTTCCTTCTTTATGTGTGCGAGTTTACTGTGTGCATGTAGGTTGCTGCATGTGTCGTGCAAGGCTGTGGAGGTGAGAGCGGGCGTCAGATTCCTCTGGCAATGGAGTTAAAGACGGTTCTTAGCCACCATGTGGTGCTGGGAATCGAACTTCAGGGCCTCTGCAAGAGCAGTCGGTGCTCTTAACCGCTGAGCCATCTCTCCAGCCCCGAGATTTATGTTTTGAGATAACTAATAAATAGATAAACCAATTCAGATGGTGATAAGTGATACGAAGAAAATTAAAACAGGGTAACAATCTTAGAGTGTCCATCTACAGCTGCTTAAGGAGGCGACATCTAAATCAGGACCAAATAATGCAAAGAAAGAAGAAAGAAGAAAGAAAAAAGAAAAAGAAAAAAATAAAAAAAAAAAAAAAAAAAGGCGTGGTGGCACACACCTTTAATCCCAGTACTCAGGAAATAGGCAAGCCAATCTCTGGGAGTTTAGGGCCAGCCTGGTCTACAGAGTGAGTTCCAGGCCAGCTGGAGCTACAGGGAGTACCCTGTCTCAAAAAAGCCCAAAAATAAATAAATAAATAAATAAATAAATAAATAAATAAATAAATAATAAATAAAATAATAAATAAATAAATAAATGGTATGTTACTTGGGAATTACCGTTGACTCCTCAAGCATTTTCCTCGCTAAGGCAGGGGTAGTCTAATCACTCCAGAAGTTTCCATGTTCTCTCCCATTGCATTCTATCGACTGCCACTAGAGGGATCTACTGAGTCTTCACAATCCTGGGCTTGGATATTCCTTCCTAATCCAGCCGCAGCTGTCCACCATCTAACAGGAAGCTGATGCAGAAATCCTTCCCTGCCGCTGGTGTGGCCACTCTGGGCCTCTCTCTCTCTTCCCTACACTTCCTCTTGACAACAGGCCACAGGACTCTGAGCTCTTCATTCTTCTAAAGGTTTCACCATGCAGTACCTCATTTAGCCCTCAGGACAACCCTATGACAGAAACATTATGACTAATCCCACTTTGCAGACAGGGAAACTGAATCAGAGACATTTAAATAAATTGTCCAAAGCTACAGAGGTAACTGTTGATTTGAATGCTTTGAACCTATATTTATTGCAGTTCCCATAAAGCGCCCTCTTCCTTTTTCCTTTCTGTCCTTCCCTTCTTGGCCTTCTTCTTTCTCCTGTTAGATGGAGACTCCTTATGTCACCCAGGCTGGCCTCAAAACTCCTAGGGTCAAAACAATCTGCCTTAGCCTCCCCAGTAGCTGGGACATGATTTAAAAATTATATTAAGGAGCTAGGAGTGTGGAGAGCGGCAGGGTGCTTCTGTAGCACGTGCAAGGCTTGGGTTTGACCCCAGCACTGCAAAAACAAAACAAGCCTGGTGTAGAAATGAACTCAAATGCCAGCCTTCCGCTAAGCTTCTATGACTTGGCATTTCAGTGTTTCTGTTTAGATTGCAGACATACCTACTCTAATTACGTCTCATGTTGCCTTTCTTATTTATACAGGACTCTAAAAGGCAGAGTCTGTGCCCAGCTACCTCCTCCTAGAATCTTGCAGTTCTCGTCCACGGAAGGTACTTAATGAGTGTAAGTCTGGAAAGAGGACTGAAGCATCACAAGTAGGCAGACTCGGCCTGGCCTAGTAGTGCATGCCTTTAATCCCAGCATTGGGAGACAGAGGCAGGAGGATCTCTGTGAGTTCCAGGCCAGCCTGATCTACCATAGTGAGTTCCAGGCCAGCTGGGGTACAGAGAGACCTTGTCTGAAAAACAAACAGATAAATAAATAAATAAATAAAATGTTAAACTGAACAGATGGCCTGGAAAACACTCTGAGAACAGGCTGGCCTGCAGCTCACAGAGATCCCCCTGCTTCTGCTCCCGAGTGCCTAGGATTATATGGCATGTGCCACTACGCCTGGCTTAAAGACCTTCTTAGCCGCCATGTGGGTACTGGGAATCGAACCTGGGTCCTCTCGCAAGATGAGTCGGTGCTCTTAACCACTGAGCATCTCTCCAGCCTGCCACCCATTTCTATCTCTCTTGTATTTTTTTTCTTGTATTTTTTTTTTTTTTTTTTTTTTTTGGTCTTTTCAAGACAGGGTCTCCCTGTAGCCCCAGCTGTCTGGAACTCGCTCTGTAGGACCAGGCTGGCCTTGAACTCACAAAAGATCCGCCTGCCTCTGCCTCCCAAGTGCTAGGATTACAAGGCATGCGCACCACGCCCGGCCTTTTCTTGTATTTTTTTAAATTTTATGTGTATACATTATTGCATACATCTATGCTAGTGCACCCATGTTTTCGCAATGCCCACAGAGGACAGAAGAAGGCATCAGATCCACTGGAACGGAGGACTGGAGCTGTTAGCCACCATGTAGGGCTGGGATTCCAACCTGGGTCCTCTGCAAGAACACAATCAGTGCTCTTACCACCTGAGCACCTCCCCAGCCCACATACTCTTTTACTGTCTTTTTCTTTCTATCAACTTCCAGTAAAACTCCTTTGTAAAACACATCTACCCTAGCCAAGTCACACCTCTAAGATTTGTAATCCCAGCACTGAAGGTTAAGTGGGAGACTGACAGGAAAATCCTGAGTTTAAGGGCAGCCCGGAAAATATACCAAGACCTTGTCTCAAACACAGAACACTCTGCATCACCTAAATTAAGAGAAAAGTGAGCCGTAGTGTGGTGCGGCGCACACCCTTGATCCCAGCACTCGGGTGGCAGAGGCGGGGGGGGGGGGGGGATCTTCTGTGAGTTTCAAGGCCAGCCTATTCTACAGATCAAAGTCCAGGGCAGTGGGGCTACAGGGAGACCCTGTCTCGAAACACCAAAAAGAGAGGGGAGGGAACAGACCACAGAGAGAGAGAGATTCAGGGATTCAGGAGAGATTCAGGACAGGCAGAACAGACACGGGCTAGGAGCAAGACAGCAGCCAGCTGAACCGGAGGGCCCGTGCCGGGTGGCTGGACCGCAGGCCACCTTACCTTGGCTAGCTGCAGCAGCATCCCACACTCTGCAGGCGTGAGCAGCCCATCCAGCACCGCTCTTTCTGACCCGTTCAGCTGCTGGGCATCCTGGGTGAGGGTCACACCCTCCATGAGGAGGGCATCTGCAGAGGAAGGGACAGGGCAGAACACACGGAGGCTCATCCAAGGGGCATTCAGGTTCCCGCCTCCTGACATCCCCTGACCCTGCCCTTCTTCCTTCCCTATCTCCCACACCTGAGCAAGGAGCTCACCCTTCCAGTAGGTCAAAGGCTTCTGCTGTGGAGGCTCACGGTCCCAAGGCCTCTTCTCTTGATCCTCTCTCAGGGGCCAGAGACATATGCTCAGTACCCAGTCTGGACCCATTCCCTCACCTCCCAGCCTGGCCCATGTGGCCGGGAGGGCAAGCCACACCCTACCTGAGCTTCTCTCTCAGCACCTCAGGGATTAAAGTGGTTGGGGTCCAGGGATCCTGTGACAGTGAAGAATAGTACCATCACTCACCAAGTCTAGCCCCCGGGAACTCTGATATTCCACATGAAGGTCTTCCTGCTTCCAGAGGGAAGGCAGAGGAATAGCCTGGGCTACTCACCAACAACAGTCTAGTGCCCTGGGCTCTAGATCAGACTCTGTAATAAACAACTTCCTGAGATCTCCTGAGCCCAGCGGCAGGAGAGGGGGAGACAGGTAGGAACTGGGTGTCTTGGCGAGCTGATTGTTGATCCTTTGGTCCTGCTGTCTTTGGGTTTGATTGGCCTCTGTGGCTGTGAGGTTGGAGTTATCCCCCCAGCTGGGATTAAAGGTTGGTCTTTGCTTGATTAGATCTAGTGGTTGTGGGGGCGGAGTTATCCCCCCAGGCGGTATTAAAGGCACGCTGTGTGACTCTTGAGATTTGAGATCTCCTGAGCCCAGCGGCAGGAAGAGGGGGAGACACAGGTAGGAACTGCGGTGTCTTGGCCAGCTGATTGGTTGATCCTTGGTCCTGCTGTCTTTGTTTGATTGGCCTCTTGGCTGTGAGGTTGGAGTTATCCTCCCAGCTGGGATTAAAGGTGTGGTCTTTGGCTTGATGGATCTAGTGGCTGTTGGGGGCGGAGTTACTCTCCCAGCCGGTATTAAAGGCACGCTTGTGTGACTCTTGAGATCTTGAGATCTCCTGAGCCCAGCGGGCAGGTGCCGGGGCATGGGCTGAAGAGCGCCCCCCCCCCCCCCCCCCCCGCCAACTGAGATTACAAAGAAGATCTGAAGGAGGCAGCAAAGCAAGCCTTCCAACACAGTAAGAGGCATTTAGGATCTCACATCGGAATACAGGCAAGGGGAAGCCCTATGCCAGGATCACGAAGAAAGACTACACTGGAAAGGGACAGGATAATCCCACGCCAAGCGTTACCAACCCTATGGACGACTCCTGCAGTGGTGTACTCCCTCCGGGGAGCGCCCTCAGGACACAGACATCAGAAACAAATTGGGAAATACTTAAAGAACTACAAGATCATAAAGACAAATTAAAGAACTAAGAAAAGAGTAATGAGGACTAGAGAGGGAGAATGAAAGCTCTGGAAGGAATGTAGAAACACTGAAAAGATCCCATGCTGAAAAAGAAAAAGAAACCCACCAGCGCAAAAAAGCGCTACAAAAAGAGATCGAGAACTCCAAAAAAGACGAAATAGAAAAACACTAAAGAAATCAGAAGAGGAAAGGAAAAAGGAAATCAAACACTCATCCATTCAAGAGGAACGGAATGAAAAAAGCCTCAGCAACGCAGAATGAGAGGAAGAAGAAAATAGATATATTCAGCACCTGGACGGATAAACACATGACACAACTAAAAACCCAAGGGAAAGATTCTGACAAAATTAAAAAATACACAAAGAATACAGAAGCAACCCTAGGAGGTGTGGTGCGACACTGATTGAAAAGATCAAACCTCTCCAGCATCATGGAATAGAGGGAGGAGAACACTCCAACTGTACGAAAGTCTTCAGACTCCTCAACTAGTCATAATAATCTCAGATCTGATAAACTTCCCCAAACTAAAAAAGGACAACCAATACCAATAAAGAAGCACACAGCACTCCAAACGACAAGATCAGAAAAGAAATTCTCCACGCCACATCTAGTAAACAAATGCTAGACCCAAAACAAGAAAAAATTCTTAAGAACAAGAGAAAAAAACACAAGGACCATAAGGGGAAACTATCAGCATAACAACAGGACTTCTCATGGGCACAACGATGGAAGGCAGAAGAACCTGGAGCAAAGCATTCTCCAGTTGGGAATGTGCGCAGGTCATCAGCAACTGTCACAATGAGGAAGCTTTCCAGCCACACTTAGAGTTGAACACTCGATATACCTCAAACAGACGAAAGAAAACCCGGACTAGAGATTTAACGCAATTAATATAGAAATCACATGGTAAGCCAAAGGAGAACAGTATCCCCTTTCCAGATCATAGTCACTAACGACACATGTTGGAAAGCCAACCCTTCGAAACGAGCCAATTAAAAACAAGACAAGGACAACAACCCTGGCAGACCTAAAGAGAAATATAACTAACTTTCGGGAAACCAATCAAAACCAGTATAAGAAAAAAACAACCACACCATCATTTAATATATATGGATTCCCAATCACAAACGAACTTTGAAACAGACCACGAATGCTGTCTACAAGCAACCGACCATCTTACCTTCAAAGGGACAGGCACCACCCTTAAAGTGAAGGATGAAAAAAAATATTCCAGCAAATGCAAACAAGATGGCTATCATCGAATCCCGGAAAAGTAAAAAGACTCTAGAGCATTATGGCTTTCGAATGAACAAAGCCATCTTTTAATCGATGCCTATCAAATATAGATCATTCAAGCTTCAAAAGAAGATCATTTACAGCAACTTATGAGGCATTTTACCCATTGTTCAGTGCCACTCAGGACAGCTAACCACAGTACGATTGTGCACCAAAGATTTGCTATTGCCCCAAATTGGTGCACCAAACCTTTACTAAAGACAAATTCCGCAGGACCACAAGTCCACAGAACTAACCACCAGCACACTACTAGTGGAGACTTCATACCCCACTGAGTCCTTTGGATATGAGGTTCAACAGGACAAAAAATAAAACAAGAGGTGACGATCTGAACTGAACGAACTGATACACACAAGTGGAACTCACAGACCTCTACCGAACATTCCATCCTAATACCAGAGAATAACAATTTCTACTCAGCACTCCACGGACATTCTCCAAATCGACCAATTCCGGACACAGAAGAAACACTCTACAAATACAAATAAGATTGAAATACATTTGCATGGCATCCTGTCACGACCACGTTCAACTGAAGTCAACATCAAACACCAGGACAAGCCCTCCTGCCTACAAGGAACACATGGAGACTAAACAACCACACTCTTGAACTTAATAAAATGGGGTTCAAGGCGAGCAAGAAAAGAAAGTAAAATAACAAAATTCCTAAAAAAAAAAACAAACAAGGACAAACACAACAAAACCTATGGGGAACCTTAAAAGCAGTCTAAGAGGGAAATTTATAGCCCTGGGGCCTACATTAGAAACAAACAGAAAGAGCACAAGTGAATGATTACACACTACAGCTAAAAGCACTGAGAGGATGCAACAACAGATGAACCCTAAACGCAAAGACAGGAAGAAATAACAAAAATCACAGGCAGAAATAATGAAATAAACAAAGAACAATACCAAAACAATCAATGAAACCAAAAAGTTGTTTTTTGAAGAATAAACAAGATAGACAGAACCTCCTAGCCAGTTAACAAAAAGAAGAAAGGAACAACTCCAAATCACATACAATCTGCGATGAAAGGAAATATCACAACGGACAAGGAAAAAAGATCAAAGAACATTATACTGGGAATATTACAAGATCCCTATATTCTACCAAGTTTGAAATCTAGAAGAAATGGAGATATCTGAAGAATCTCTGGGATCACCAAGCTTGACCAAGAGGAGACCAGCATCTTAAACAGACCCATCACATATGAGAAATAGAGGATGTAGTAAGAACCATCCCAATAAAAAAAGCCCGGCNTTTTTTTTTTGGTCTTTTCGAGACAGGGTCTCCCTGTAGCCCCAGCTGTCCTGGAACTCACCTTGTAGACCAGGCTGGCCTTGAACTCACAAAGATCCGCCTGTCTCTGCCTCCCAAGTGCTAGGATTAAAGGCGTGCGCCACCACGCCCGGCATTTTTTTTTTTTTTTTCATTTGGGAGAGTGCTTACTAGCACGCATAAAGCCCTGGGTTTGATCCCTAGCACTATATAAATCAGTGTAGTAGCACAGGGCTGTAAGGAGCACATAGTAGGCTGAGGCAGGAGGATCATGAACTCTAGGTAATCCTCAGCTATATAACAAGTTTGAGGTCAGCCTGGGCTACCACATGAGATTCTGTCTTAGTAAGCAGATAAACAAAATACATACTCACACATTTATTTATTTATTTATTTATTTATTTATTTATTTATTTAGTATTTTCAAGACAGGGTCTCCCTGTAGCCCCAGCTGTCCTGGAACTCACTCTGTAGACCAGGCTGGCCTTGAACTCACAAAGATCCACCTGCCTCTGCCTCCCAAGTACTAGGATTAAAGGCATGTGCCACCACGCCCGGCTCATACATCCCTTTAATAATAGCACTCAGGGGGGCTGGAGAGATGGCCTAGAGGTTAAGAGCACTGACTGCTCTTGCAGAGGACCCGGGTTCAATCCCCAGCACCCACATGGTGGCTAAGAACCGTCTTTAACTCCAGTTCCAGGGGAATCTGACGTCCTCTTCTGTCTTCTGTGGCATTGTACAACCCAGGTACGCAAACCTACATGCAGACAGTACATTCATACACAAAAATAAATAAATAAATAAATAAATAAAGCACTCAGGAGGTACAGGCAGGTAGATCTCTATGAGATTGAGGCCAGCCTGGTCTAAATAGTTAATTCTAGGCTAGCTGGGGCTATAGAGAAACCCTGTTTTAATCCTCCCCCCAAACAAAACAAAATACTGTGTATATATAATATAAATATAGCTCAGTGGTGGAGATTGCTTAGCATGAGTGAGCCGCTACGTTTGAGCCCAGCACTGTGCAAAGGGCTGAAAATCAAGAGAAGGAAAAGGAAGGTGAGGTTTGCGTGCCTAGATGGATTCTCAGGGATGAGATTTATATACTGGGTAACTAGGTACAACACTTAAACTGATATGCAACAAATAGAGAAATGAGTGTCAGCTGGGCATGGCTGGGCCGTCCTATAATCCCAGCACTGAGAAGTTGAGGGAGGAAAAGAGCCGAAAATTTGAGGTCAGTCTCTGCTACATCATGATTTCTAGGCCATCCTTGGCTACATAATGAGACCCTGTTTCAAAAGAAAAAAAAAATCCCCAGATGCAGACATCCAAATGCAGGGAGCTCCACAAGTGGTATGAGTCATGGGAGGCCTCTGGGCAACTGAGATGCAGCATCAGAGGCAGTGGCACCACGGAGCCTATAGTTCTCTAAGAAAACATCCAGGGGCTGGAGAGGTGGCTCAGCAGGTAAGAGCACTGGCTGCTCTTGCAGAGGACCCAGGTTCAGTTCCCAGCACCCATATGGCAGCTAACAATTGTCCATACCTCCAGTTCCAGGGGAATCTAATGTCCTCTTCTGACTCCTCAGGCATTGCACCTACCCACAGGTAGGGAATGCACTCATCCACATAAAAAGAAAATGATAAATAAAAAGAAAACACCCAGTGGGAGGAAGTCAGTGCTGTCTTTCCGTCTGAACGTCGCCTCCTGCCAGAACCTGGCCTGTCCATCAGAGGGACCGTTAGGGTCCTTCTTGCAGAAAAACATCTGTCTCCCCGGGGAAGGGTGACCTAGCCCTTCCCGCCCCAGTCCCCAGCTCTTCCTCTCCTCCATCTGTTCTTACCATCTCAAAGCCCCTTCCGCGCTGCAGGATGAGTACTGTCCAACAGTTCTCTTGGGACGGGGCCTTCCAGACTGTGCTGGGTCAGTTGTCAACTGTACACATCTGGGAAGAGGCACCCTCAACTGGAGGATTTCCTCTGCCAGATCGGCCTGTGGGCATGTCCGTAACGTAGTTTCTTAACTGTTGAGTGATATGGGAGAGCCCAGCCCACCACAGTTGGTGCCGTAGTTTCTTAACTGTTGAGTGATATGGGAGAGCCCAGCCCACCACAGTTGGTGCCACTCCCGGGCAGGTGGTCCCGAGTTGTATAAGCAAGCAGGCCGATGCTGGCTGAAGTGGTGCACACCTTTAATCCCAGCACTCAGGAGGCAGAGGTAGGTGGATCTCTGTGAGACTGAGACCAGCCTGGTCTACACAGTGAGTTTCAGGGCAGCTGGGGCTACAGGGAGACCCTGTCTCAAAAAGGAAAACAAACAAACAAACAAAAAACAAAAAACAAAGCAGGCTGAACACAGGCCAGAGGAGCAGTCAGTAGGCAATGTTCATCCATGGTCTGTGTTTTCGTTCCTGCTTCCAGCTTCCTGTCTGAGCCCTTGCCCTGACTTCTGTACATGATGAATGAAATATAAGGTGTGAGGTGAAATAAACCCTTTCTTTCTCAGTTGGTTTTGGTTAGTGTTTTATTACACCAAGAGAAAATACTTAGAAAGCCAGGCATGGTGGAGCATGCCTTTAATCCTAGCACTTGGGAGGCAGAGGCAGGCGGATCTTTGTGAGTTCAAGGCCAGCCTGGTCTACAGAGTGAGTTCCAGGACAACTGGGGCTACAGGGAGACCTTGACTCGAAAAGACCAATAATAGTAATAATAATAATAATAATAATAATTAGAACACAAACCTTCCCTAAAACTGACAGTCCAGACAATGACGATTGTCATTCTCTTTTTTTTTTTTTTTTTTTTTTTTTTTTTTTTTTTTTTTTTTTATTTATTTTTGTATNTTTTTTTTTTTTTATTTCTGTATGTGTATGAATGTACTGTCTGCATGCAAGTCTGTGCACCCGTGTCGTGCAATGCCGCGGAGGTCAGAAGTGGGTGTTCGGATTCCCCTGGAGCTGGAGTTCTCCTGGAATTGGAGTTTCAGACGGTTCTCAGCCGCCATGTGGGTGCTGGGGATCGAACCTGGGTCCTCTGCAAGAGCGGTTGGCGCTCTTAACCGCTAGGCCATCTCTCCAGCCCTGGTTGTCATTCTCGGAGAGAGTGCCAAACCCAGAGGAAGGAGGCCCATGGGCATGATGGAAACCCCCAGCCTCTTCTGGGAATGGAGAAGGCCCGAAGGAGAGCCTGGTAGCCCTGTGGCAGGGAGGCTGAGTCGGGAGAGAATCCCCATAAAGCCGGTCTTATTTAGGATGCAGCTGCAGCAGGAGCCAGGTCTGGCTATCGGGGCCGCCGCTCCCCTCACAGCACGCATGAACACTTCGAGGGGCTCACGGTGCTGAAGGCTGCTCAGGTGAGAGGAGGCCCTGGCCTAGTCTTATGCTCAGGACTAGAGAAGATGGGGTATGTGCAGGAGGCTGGATTCCAGGGCCTAGGCTTCTGTGGGGGACCTCTCTGGGGACCTAGACCACTGCGCCCTTGGCTCACAGTTGAGAAAGGAGATGTTCTGCCACCCGAAGCCCTGGGCGTTGTCATGGAGCTCCTAAAGAAGAGTTTGGGCTGCAAGACAGACTCCAGACCCACAGAGGAGAGCAGTCTCCGAAAGAAGGCAGGGGCTGGGGCCACAACCACCTTCCATTGCCTCTTTCTTCCCTGTCTGCAGTTGGCCCAGGCTGGGACTGTGGGCAGGCCAGGTGCTAAACTGCTTCTGGAGGTGAGTGAGCGGGTCCGGACCTTAACCCAGGCCTACTTCTCCCCGGACCGGCCACTGCATCTTTCCTTCACCCACCTGGTTTGCCGAAGTGCCATAGAAGGTAACCGACAGGGACCCATTGCGCCTGTCCGACCTTGGTCCCCCACCTGTGTGGGTTTCCATTTTTTACTGCAGAAAGTTCTCTACTCGCCAACCTGGGGGCAGGACGCTTCTCTGGCTGTGTACTACCCTAGAAGCTGCAAGGGGCCCATGGCAGGGCCGTGATCATTCACCAGATCTCTGTATATCCCAGGGGAGCAAGAGCAACGCATGGACCTTAGTCATCCGGTGCACGCCGACAACTGTGTCCTGGACCCTGACACGGGGGAATGCTGGCGGGAGCCCCCAGCCTACACCTATCGAGACTACAGGTAGGGGGCCCTTTCAGGGACAGACAGGTGGGCACACAAAGGCCATCCTTCCACAGGCCTGGATATGAGGGTGTGGGTCGTCTCACTGCTTTCTCTTTTTTCTTCCCAGTGGACTCCTCTACCTCAACGATGACTTCCAGGGGGGTGACCTGTTCTTCACGCAGCCCAACGCCCTCACTGTCACGGTAGGAGGAGGGGTAGAGGACCAGCTGTGCTGTCAGGATTCAAAACAGAGGTTCCCAGAGGCAAATGCAGGGAAATGGCTTAACCCTGTCCCTCCTGCCTCTTCAGCCCTCCTGGCCGCTGGGCTATCTGTGTTCAGGGCTCCTCTGCAGAGGTTTATTGAGCCCCACAGTAGGTCTCGAAGCTCCCCAACCCCTGCCTTCATGGTTTGCTTGCCTCCCACGCGTGGCTGGGCGTAGCCACGTGTAGGGTGCTCATTTGTAGCCCCAGCTGTTGAGGAAGCTGAGGCCGGAAGATCACTTGCACCCACGAGTTCAAGGCCAGCCTGGATGGAGACTCAAGTCACCTTTAAGAACAAAATATGGGCTGGTGAGGTGGCTTAGTGGGTGAAGGTGGCTCAGTGCCACCAAACCTGAGTACCGAATTTGATCTCCAGGACCCACACAGTGAAAGGAGAGTGCCAGTTCCTACAAGTTGTCCCCCAGTTCCATGTGTGTGCTGTGCTTGAGTGCACCTCCCGACATAAACAGACGTAGTAAAGTTCAAACGAAACAAGAGTTCCTGAAGCTCAGCACCCAGGGGTCCTCCAGAGCCAGACGGCTCTACTGTAGGCATTTGGGGAACTTAGCCCGCCCCCTCCCCCTCAACAAGGCCATCAGTGGAGCTAGCAGACAGGTATAGGACCACCTGGACCAGAGGAAGATTCACATCTTTTTTAAATTTTTTTATGTGTATGAATGTACTGTCTGCATGTATGTTTATGCACCTGTGTCGTGCAATGCCATGGAGGTCAGAAGAGGGTGTCGGATTCCCCTGGAACTGGAGTTAGACGGTTCTCAACCGCCGTGTGGGTGCTGGGGATCAAACCCTGGTCCTCTGCAAGAGCAGTCTGCACTCTTAACCACTAGGCTCTCTCCAGCCCCAAGATTCAGATTTTTTTTTTTTTTGGTCTTTTTGAGGCAGGGTCTCCCTGTAGCCCCAGCTGTCCTGGGGCTCTGTAGACCAGGCTGGTCTTGAATTCACAAAGATCCACCTGCCTCTGCCTCCCAAGTGCTAGGATTAAAGGCGGGCGCCATCATGCCCAACTAAGATTCAGATTTTTAACCTTCCTTTTTTTTTTAATTTAATTTTATTCATTTATTTTTTTAATTTTATTTATTTTCGTATGTGTATGAATGTTCAGTCTGCATGTAAGTTTGTGTACCCATGTCATGCAATGCCATGGAGGTCAGAAGAGGGTGTCAGATTCCCCTGGAACTAGAGTTAAAGACAGTTTTCAGCCGCCATGTGGGTGCTGGGTATCGAACCTGAGTCCTCTGCAAGAGCGGTTGGAGCTCTTAACCGCTAAGCCATCTCTCCAGCCCCTAACCTTCCTTTTAAAAATTTTTTTCTTTACTTTTATTTTATGTGTATGAGTGTATTGCCTGCATGTATGTAAGTGTACCCATGTCATGCAATGCCCACGGAGGTCATTGGAAGGCATCAAATTCCCCTGGAACTGGAGTTACAGGTGATTGTTAGCGGCCTTGTGGATGCTGGGATCCAAGCCCAAGTCCTCTTCAAAAGCAGCCTGTAGGGGCTGGAGGGATGGCCTAGCGGTTAAGAGCGCCGACGCTCTTGCAGAGGACCCGGGTTCGATCCCCAGCACCCACATGGCGGCTGAGAACCGTCTGTGACTCCGGTTCCAGGAGAACTCCAGTTCCAGGGGAATCCGAGACCGTCTTCTGACCTCCGCGGCATCGCACGACACGGGTGCGCAGACCTGCATGCAGACAGTACATTCATACACATAAAAATAAATAAATAAATAAATAAANGGTTCCTATAAAAAAGCAGGCTGAAAAAAAAAAAATTTAAAAAAAAAAAAAAAAAAAGCAGCCTGTGCTGTTAACCACTGAGCCCTGTCTCCAGCCCCCTGATTTTTTTTTTTAATTTATTTCTGTATGTGTATGAATGTACTGTCTGCATGCAAGTTTGTGCACCCGTGTCGTGCAATGCCGCAGAGGTCAGAAGAGGGTGTCAGATTCCCCTGGAACTGGAGTTCTCCTGGAATTGGAGTTTCAGATGGTTCTCAGCCACCATGTGGGTGCTGGGGATCGAACCTGGGTCCTCTGCAAGAGCAGTCGGCGCTCTTAACCACTAGGCCATCTCTCCAGCCCCCTAGCCCCCTGATTTTTAACCTTTCTGAAACTCCTTTTCATAAATAATGATGATAATAATAGTATCTATTATTAACAAAGTTTCGCTACATAGACTAGGTTAGCCTTGAACTTACCATCTAGCCCAGGCTGCTCTTGAACTCACAGTAGTCCTCCTTCCTTGGCCTTCTGGGTGTTGAGATTAGCGGCGTGCACCAGCTAACTGCCTGGCTGGCTTCTTCCCTCCCCTCCCTTCCCTTCCCTTTGCCTTCCTTTTGTTTTTGAAGACAAGACCTCACTAGATAGCCCTAGAGGGCCTGGAACTTGCTGTAGAGCAGGCTGCCCTTGTCCTTACAGCAGTTCTTCTCTGCATCTGGAATGTTGGAATTACAGGTGTATGCCATAACACCTGGCTATATTTAAAATTTTAAAAGATTTTGGCTGGGCATGGTGGCACAGGCCTTTTAATCCCAGCACTCAGGAGGTAGAGGCAGGCATATCTCTGTGAATTTGAGGCCAGCCTGGTCTACATAGTGAGTTCCAGGCCAGCTGGGGCTACAGGGAGACTGTTTCTAAAAGAACAAAAAATAAATAAATAAAAAATTAAAAGATTGTGTGACTCTGTGTGTGTGTGTACACGCATTTTGCTGGAAATCGAACCTAATGCTTTGTGCCTTGTGTATGCTGGGCAAGTTCTGTATCATTGAACTCCACTCTCAGATATATATATATATATTTCGAGACCCTGTCTCCCCTGTAGCCCCAGCTGTCCTGGAATTTACTCTGTAGGCCAGGCTGGCCTTGAACTCACAAAGATCTGCCTGCCTCTGCCTCCCAAGTGCTAGGATTAAAGGCATGCGCCACCATGCCCGGCCACTCTCAGCCCTATATTAAGAATTATTAACTTAAAAGAACTAATTTTGAGGGCTGGAGAGATGGCCTAGCGGTTAAGAGCGCCAACTGCTCTTTCAGAGGACCCGGGTTCGATCCCCAGCACCCACATGGCGGCTGAGAACCGCCATGTGGAACTCCAGTTCCAGGGGAATCTGAGACCCTCTTCTGACCTCCGCAGCATTGCACGACACGGGTGCACAAACCTACATGCAGACAGTACACTCATACACATATAAAAATTAAAAAAAAAATAAAAAAAAAAAGAACTAATTTTGAGGGCTGGAGAGATGGCCTAGCGGTTAAGAGCGCCAACTGCTCTTTCAGAGGACCCGGGTTCGATCCCCAGCACCCACATGGCGGCTGAGAACCGTCTGAAGCTCCAATTCCAGGAGAACTCCAGTTCCAGGGGAATCCGAGACCCTCTTCTGAACTCCGCGGCGTTGCACGACACGGGTGCACAGACTTGCATGCAGACAGTACATTCATACACATACAGAAATAAATAAAATTAATTAAAAAAAAATTAAAAAAAAAAAGTCTTTTCTTTGTGTGTGCATCTATTGATGTGTAAGAGTGCAGGTATGTGTAGGTGCTGGGGCACATTCAAGACATGTTGCACATGTGGAGATCAGAAGGCAGCCTCAAGTGTCCCTCAGTTACCTCTGCCTCACATCTGGCTGTAGAAATCCTGGGATTACAGACCTGTGCTACTACATCTGACTTTTGTTGTTCTTTTGGAGACAGGATTTCCCTGTAGCCCCAGCTGGCCTGGAACTCACTATGTAGACCAGGCTGGCCTCTATCTCACAGGCCTTCCTGTGCCTCCTGCGTGTCACAGCTGCATCTGACCTTTATGTAGGTTTTCAAAATTTGAGCTCAGATCCTCGTGTGTGCACAGCAAGCACTTTACTCACTAAGCCATCTTCCTGGGACTGTAAGAAGTCATTTTCTAGCCGGGCGTGGTGGTGCACACCTTGAATCCCAGCACTCCAGAGGCAGAGGCAGAGGCAAGTGGATCTCTGTGAGTTCAAAGGCCAGCCTGGTCTACATAGCGAGCTCCAGGCCAGCTGGGATTAAAGGGAGACCCTGTCTCAAAAAGACCAAAAATAAAAATAAGTAATTCTTTTTCTTTTACAGTTGTGTATGTGTGTGTGTGTGTGTGTGTGTGTGTGTGTGTGTGTGTGTGCAGTGCGTGTGCATGGGGTGGATGAGGGAAACGCATGCTACAGTATATGGGTAGAGATCAGAGGACAACTTGCAAGAGTTGATTTTCTCCTTCTACCATGTGGTTCTGGGGACTGATCTCAGGTCATTGAGCTTGGTGGCAAACACCTTTACCCTCTGAACCATTTCTCTGAATGAGCCAGTGCCTTGTATTAGTAAACTGTACATGTTAGGTGTTGTTATTCACCCATTCCCTGATCGTGGAGATTTCTAGGTAAACACCTGGGCTTAAAAATGGTAAAGAGGCCGGGTGTAGTGGTGTGTTGCGTGCCTTTAATCCAAGCACTTGGGGGCAGAGGCATGCAGATCTCTGTGAGTTCAAGGCCAGCCTGGCCTACATAGTGGGTTCCAGGCTAGCTGGGGCTACAGGGAGACCCTGTCTCAAAACAGACCAAAAAAAAAAAAAAAAAAAAAGGTCACGAGGAGGACCAGGCATGGTGGTGCATGGAGGAAGCCTGGCACTTGGGAGTCTGAGGCAGGGGCTGCAGGCCATCCTGTGTTAAAGCGGGCGTCCTGCCTTTCTCGCCACCGTAAATACTTAAGGAGAGAGGGGGTCACCTTCCTATGTGCTGTCTAGGGCTTCCTTAAGGAGAGAGGGGGTCACCTTCCTATGTGCTATCTAGGGCTTCCTTAAGGAGAGGGGGTCACCTTCCTATGTGCTATCTAGGGCTTCCTTAAGGAGAGAGGGGGTCACCTTCCTATGTGCTATCTAGGGCTTCCTTAAGGAGAGAGGGGGTCACCTTCCTATGTGCTATCTAGGGCTTCCTTAAGGAGAGAGGGGGTCACCTTCCTATGTGCTATCTAGGGCTTCCTTAAGGAGAGAGGGGGTCACCTTCCTATGTGCTATCTAGGGCTTCCTTAAGGAGAGAGGGGGTCACCTTCCTATGTGCTATCTAGGGCTTCCTTAAGGAGAGAGGGGGTCACCTTCCTATGTGCAATCTAGGGCTTCCTTAAGGAGAGAGGGGGTCACCTTCCTATGTGCTATCTAGGGCTTCCTTAAGGAGAGAGGGGGTCACCTTCCTATGTGCAATCTAGGGCTTCCTTAAGGAGAGAGGGGGTCACCTTCCTATGTGCAATCCAGGGCTTCCTTAAGGAGAGAGGGGGTCACCTTCCTATGTGCTATCTAGGGCTTCCTTAAGGAGAGAGGGAGTCACCTTCCTATGTGCTGTCTAGGGCTTCCTTAAGGAGAGAGGGGGTCACCTTCCTATGTGCAATCTAGGGCTTCCTTAAGGAGAGAGGGGGTCACCTTCCTATGTGCTATCTAGGGCTTCCTTAAGGAGAGAGGGGGTCACCTTCCTATGTGCTATCTAGGGCTTCCTTAAGGAGAGAGGGGGTCACCTTCCTATGTGCTATCTAGGGCTTCCTTAAGGAGAGAGGGGGTCACCTTCCTATGTGCTATCTAGGGCTTCCTTAAGGAGAGAGGGGGTCACCTTCCTATGTGCAATCTAGGGCTTCCTTAAGGAGAGAGGGGGTCACCTTCCTATGTGCTATCTAGGGCTTCCTTAAGGAGAGAGGGGGTCACCTTCCTATGTGCTATCTAGGGCTTCCTTAAGGAGAGAGGGGGTCACCTTCCTATGTGCTATCTAGGGCTTCCTTAAGGAGAGAGGGGGTCACCTTCCTATGTGCTATCTAGGGCTTCCTTAAGGAGAGAGGGGGTCACCTTCCTATGTGCTATCTAGGGCTTCCTTAAGGAGAGAGGGGGTCACCTTCCTATGTGCTATCTAGGGCTTCCTTAAGGAGAGAGGGGGTCACCTTCCTATGTGCTATCTAGGGCTTCCTTAAGGAGAGAGGGGGTCACCTTCCTATGTGCTATCTAGGGCTTCCTTAAGGAGAGAGGGGGTCACCTTCCTATGTGCTATCTAGGGCTTCCTTAAGGAGAGAGGGGGTCACCTTCCTATGTGCTATCTAGGGCTTCCTTAAGGAGAGAGGGGGTCACCTTCCTATGTGCTATCTAGGGCTTCCTTAAGGAGAGAGGGGGTCACCTTCCTATGTGCTATCTAGGGCTTCCTTAAGGAGAGAGGGGGTCACCTTCCTATGTGCTATCTAGGGCTTCCTTAAGGAGAGAGGGGGTCACCTTCCTATGTGCTATCTAGGGCTTCCTTAAGGAGAGAGGGGGTCACCTTCCTATGTGCTATCTAGGGCTTCCTTAAGGAGAGAGGGGGTCACCTTCCTATGTGCTATCTAGGGCTTCCTTAAGGAGAGAGGGGGTCACCTTCCTATGTGCTATCTAGGGCTTCCTTAAGGAGAGAGGGGGTCACCTTCCTATGTGCTATCTAGGGCTTCCTTAAGGAGAGAGGGGGTCACCTTCCTATGTGCAATCTAGGGCTTCCTTAAGGAGAGAGGGGGTCACCTTCCTATGTGCTATCTAGGGCTTCCTTAAGGAGAGAGGGGGTCACCTTCCTATGTGCTGTCTAGGGCTTCCTTAAGGAGAGAGGGGGTCACCTTCCTATGTGCTATCTAGGGCTTCCTTAAGGAGAGAGGGGGTCACCTTCCTATGTGCAATCTAGGGCTTCCTTAAGGAGAGAGGGGGTCACCTTCCTATGTGCAATCCAGGGCTTCCTTAAGGAGAGAGGGGGTCACCTTCCTATGTACTGTCTAGGGCTTCCTTAAGGAGAGAGGGGGTCACCTTCCTATGTGCTATCTAGGGCTTTCTTAAGATGGACGTGGCTCAGAGGTCCCCCGCTCCTGTCGCCCAGTCTGGTGCAGCTCCTGTGTCCTCAGATGACTTCCCTCCAGGCTCCTGGGGTCGGGGACCAGGGCAGGGAGCCAACAAGACCCCTCTAGGAAGCACCTTCCTTTCTCCCTTGCTCTCTGGCCTCAGTGCTGCACGTTCCCTTTTGAGTTGAGGCCAGTTTCTCATTTACCCAATGCCAGTCCCTGAATTAGTGAGTGGGAGGCGATGGACAGGCTAGAGAGCTGACTCTATCCCCTGCCCGAACTTTTAGGCTCAGGTCCGTCCTCGCTGTGGACGCCTCGTGGCCTTCAGCTCTGGTGGAGAGAATCCTCATGGTGTGTGGGCCGTGACACGGGGACGGCGGTGTGCCTTGGCACTGTGGCACACGTGGGCCCCTGAGCACAGAGAGCAGGTAAGTAGAGGAGGAGCAGAAGGCTGTGACAGGATGACACTGGAGGCTCACGGGAAGCTCGTGGGTGGGGAGATGGGCCAGGGAAGGTGGATGCAGAGGACTGAGCCAGACTCTTACCCCCCCCCCAGGAGTGGACAGAAGCCAAAGAGCTGCTGCAGGAGCCAGAAGAGGAGGAGGAAGAGGAAGAGGAGGCAGAAGAAGAAATTCTTGATAGAGACCCTTCCCCAGAACCCCCCAGCCACAAGCTTCAGCAGGTCCAAGGCAAAGCTGGGAACCCACCCCGGGTCCGAGAGGAACTGTGAGTGCTTAGCCAGCTTCTTGGAGGTATGGCCGCTTGACCTGTGGAAGGACTAATGAGAAGCCCCATGGGACATCAGAAGCAGAGCAGCAAGCTCCGTGTCTTCAGTCTACCATCTTGGGGATCGCGGACCATGGAGCCCTGGGCTGAGCTCACTGCATGGACTTAGCCTAATGCTCCCAGGCCAGGGAGCCAGATGTGGCCCCAGCTGAGGAACCTGCAGCCAAGGACAGACAAAGATCACTAAGCCTCCCTGAAAAGACATGGCAGAAGCAGGGGACCGACTGCTCCCGACAAGGTGGACAACAAGGTGGACACAGGGAGATGACTCCATCTTCCCTCCCGATCTGTGCAATAAAGACCCTGAAGACCCTGAGCCAGAGCCTGGTCTGGTGTACACCAGCGTCTGTGGCTGCAGGAGGTGGGGGTGGCAGGGCTGGGCAGGGAGGAGACAGGTGTCTTTGGGCCGCCTGGAGGTGGAGCCATAAGTGCCTGTGATTTGTCAGGGAAATCTCAGCCACCTGCTCCCTCATGCAAATAGACCCATCAGCAGGCCACAGCTGCTCCCCTCCCGAGCGTAGCTGAGAGGGGTGGTCTGATCCTTCTGACTTCTTCACAGTCCCAATAAGACCCCAGGAAGCATGGAATTAGCAGACAGACAGACCCCAGCCCGGGAACAGAGGACAGGGTTCCATTCCCTTTCTACTTCTTTCTCTGCCCAAAGCAAGGGCACAAATGTCCAGCTTCCCCTCAATCCCCTGGCCTCTCCCCCAGCTGGGATCAAGCCCAGGGGCAGCTGGTTGGGGCTTGTTGAAAAGAAGGATTATCCAGCTCAGTCCTTTCTAATCTCGGCTCCTGCCTCTACCCTCCCTGCCGTAGCCCTCGTCCCCCACAGCCCTCAGTGACGGAACATGGTTTGGGCTGTTGACAACAGGGCCATCTATCGCCCTTATGTCCTGGCTCCTGGCCTGCTGCCTTCACAGTCCCTCACTGCCAAGATCATGAGTACAAGTGGGGCCAGGGCCTGGGGGCCATTGGGGCGGAGGCGGCTGTTCTACTGGGCTCCCCAGACCCCACCAGTAATCCTCACAGCTTTGCTCTGATCCGTGGCCTGATGCTCTTATCTCTGCCTGCACACCGACCAGGGAGCCACCCTTGCCCTCCCCTCCTGTGGTTGGCTGTAGGGAGCTGCTTCTCTCTGGCTCATAGGCCTGCCTCCCACCAGTCCTTCAGGCTGGCCCAAGTCTCTGGAAGCCACACACCTCCCTCCCTGGCCTCCCCCCCAACCCTGCCAGCTGATTTAATTTGCCTGACGGTTGTTGGTTGTTGCTGGCCTTACCCTTCCCTGTCAGGGCCCCCCCCCCCCGCCCCCGCCCCTCAGTCAGGGCCAGGCCAGCTCCTCTGGCAGCAGAGGGGGGCAGGTGACAGGCAGGCATCGCAGCTGAGGGAGTGAGGAGGCGCCCGGGAAGCGGAGCTGGAAATCTGGGAGAGGTCCAGCCAGAGCCCAAGTAAGAGGGAGCTGGCCCAGCTTTGCCCTCTGGGGTTGGGGGCCCACAGGGAGGGCCCAGGCAGGGCTGAGATTGATGCACAGGACCTAGCCTGGTGGGGGGGGAGCCCCCATTCCTTCTTAGGAGTGGGGTGGGGTGTGAAGGACATGCCCTGATGGGGACCTCCCAACACCTACTCCCTGTTCCTGGCAGGAGCCAGAGCTACCCCTCGATCTGTCAGCCATGGGGGAGATGGAGCAGCTGAGGCAGGAGGCGGAGCAGCTCAAGAAGCAGATTGCTGTAACCCCAGAACCTCCCTGCTTGGGGACCCTGGAAACCACGACTGGGGAACAGAGGGAGTGTGGCCTGGGGAAAGGGACAGGTTCCCACTTGAGTGACACCTTACAGACTTCTGACCTACGAGGGTTCAGAGATTCTGGATTTGGATCTCACACTTGAGATCATCCCCAACCCAGAGCCCCATGTCTACCCACCTCCAAGGCCCACGTACATGGCCCCCTTACCCTACTACAGCCTTCCTGATCTCTGCTTTCCCCCTCCCAGGATGCCAGGAAAGCCTGTGCGGACATTACCCTGGCTGAGGTGAGAACTTCTGTCCCCCTGAGGCAGGACATGAGGGGAGGGGAGGGGACTGGACAAGTTCCTGACCAGCAACAAACTGTGCCTGAGCTTTAAGTACAGCCTGTCCTTGGAGTGAGGAAAGACATCCATGCATTCAGTCAACAAACATCTAATAAGACCTGCTCTGGGCCCGGCACTGTACTGAATGCTGAAAACCTTAGACAGTGTTCTTACCCCCCTCCACCTGAAGCAGTAGGGATGGAGGGAGGTGCAGGATTTTACTAATTATGAAGTCCTCATAGATTCAGGTTGACAGTTGTCTGAGACTGTGTTTCGGCAATTTTAACATGCATATTTCTTCTAATTTAGATACCTCTAAAATCAAGAGGCATCTGGCAATGCATGATGATGCCTTGTTAGTATTTTTAATTCCTTGATGATACATAAAATAATAGTATTTCTTAGAACTGATAATACCAAGCCATAGCAAGGGGCTGAGCTCTACGAAAGGCTGAGGCAGGACTGCAAGTTCAAGGCATGCCTGAGCAACTTAGTGAACCTAAGCAATAAGTTGGGTTATTAAAAAAGAGAGATCGGGCTGGGCGTGGTGGCACACGCCTTTAATCCTAGCACTCGGGAGGCAGAGGCAGGCGGATCTTTGTGAGATCAAGGCCAGCCTGGTCTACACAGTGAGTTCCAGGACAGCTGGGGCTACAGGGAAACCCTGTCTCAAAAAGACAAAAAAANTGACATATTTTTTTTTGTCTTTTGAGACAGGGTCTCCCTGTATGTAGCTCCAGCTGTCCTGGAACTCACTCTGTAGACCAGGCTGGCCTTGAACTCACAGAGATCCACCTGCCTCTGCTTCCCAAGTGCTAGGATTAAAGGTGTGCGCCACAATGCCCAGCAAGTTGGGAATATTTTTGTAATAGCAATTCCTCCTCTTCAATCTTGAGAAACCTTACCAAACACTTACACCATTTAGCAACTCCCCACTAGTTATCCAAACATCTGTCTTCCATGGGAGTCTCAGTCCCTCCAGGCTAAGGACCTCTTTCCCTAGGGTTGGGGACCCTGTCCTAGAGTTGGTCTCCAGCAGGAACTTGTAGAACGGGCTGTAGCACATGCAACAACTATTTCTCCTTTCTCCGCAGCTGGTATCTGGCCTCGAGGTAGTAGGACGAGTCCAGATGCGGTCACGAAGGACTTTAAGGGGGCACCTGGCCAAGATCTATGCCATGCATTGGGCCACTGACTCTAAGTGAGGCTTGAGAGGGGACCTGAAGGGAGGGAGAGGCAGGGAGGACAGGTATGGATGACACAGGATGTCCTCTCTCCAGGCTACTGGTAAGTGCTTCACAGGATGGGAAGCTGATCGTGTGGGACACCTACACCACCAACAAGGTAACAGCCCCACCTTCTGACCACCCTCCAAGGAAGATCCTCCATCTTTCCTGAGGATACCCCGCCTAGCCCTTCTGCCCTGCTTGTCTGGGAGTCCTGTACAGGCCCCACATCCATCCTCTTTCCAGGTGCATGCCATCCCGTTGCGTTCCTCCTGGGTCATGACGTGTGCCTATGCACCATCAGGGAACTTTGTGGCATGCGGGGGGCTGGACAACATGTGTTCAATCTACAGCCTCAAATCCCGTGAGGGCAACGTCAAGGTCAGCCGGGAGCTCTCTGCTCACACAGGTGAGAACCCCTCTTCTCCCATCTGGAGGGGTCCAAGGAAGTCCAGGCCCCTGGCCAGTCGACGCTGCAGCCAGGGCATTGTCCTTCCCACCACCTCCAGGTTATCTCTCCTGTTGTCGTTTCCTGGATGACAACAACATCGTTACCAGCTCTGGGGACACCACGTGGTAAGGGCTGAATGCCAGGGTGCCGAGGCTTAGGGGCTCGTCCTGTTCTGGGCAACTGTGTGACCTTTCTCTGTGATGGTCTTCTTCCTTCCTGGCAGTGCCTTGTGGGACATTGAGACGGGGCAGCAGAAGACTGTGTTTGTGGGACACACTGGTGACTGCATGAGCCTGGCTGTGTCTCCAGACTACAAGCTCTTTATTTCTGGGGCTTGTGATGCCAGCGCCAAGCTCTGGGATGTACGGGAGGGGACCTGCCGTCAGACTTTCACCGGCCATGAATCAGACATCAACGCTATCTGTGTGAGTGTCCCTCTATGTGACTCTTTCAGGGACAACCTCAACCACACTCTTCACCCACAGAGCTTCTAAACCCTCTCATAACTTTTATTTTAATTTATTTTATTTTTATTTTTGAGACAGCATCTCCCTATAGCTCCAGCTGGCCTAGAACTCACTCTGTAGACCAGGCTGGCCTTGAACTCACAGAGATCTGCCTGCCTCTGCATGCACCACCACGCCCGGCCTAAAGACGGTTCTTAGCTGCCATGTGGGATTAGGAATTGAACTGGGGTCCTTTGTAAGAGCAGTCAGTGCTCTTAATGGCTGAGCCATCTCTCCAGCCCCATAGCTAATAATTTCTAAATTTAAGTATATATTTAAAAAATCCTAAAAAAAAAAAAATCCTGGGGCTGGAGAGATAGCCTAGCGGTTAAGAGCACCAACTGCTTTTGCAGAGAACCCGGGTTCAATCCCCAGCACCCACATGGTGGCTAAGAACCGTCTGTAGCTCCAATTCTAGGAGAACTCCAGTTCCAGGGGAATCTGACACCCTCTTCTGACCTCCAGGGCGTTGCACTACACGGGTGCACAAACCTACATGCAGACAATATATTCATACACATACAAAAAAAAATTAAAAAAAAAAATTTTTAAAAAAGCCTGGGGGCTGGAGAGATGGCCTAGCGGTTAAGAGCGCCGACCGTTCTTACAGAGGACCCGGGTTCGATCCCCAGCACCCACATGGCGGCTGAGAACCGTCTAAAACTCCAATTCCAGGAGAACTCCAGTTCCAGGGGAATCCGATACCCTCTTCTGACCTCCGCGGCCTTGCACGACACGGGTGCACAGACTTGCATGCAGACAGTACATTCATACACATACAATAAATAAATAAAATTAATAAAAAAATAAAAAATAAAAATAAAAAAAAAGCCTGTAGCCCCAACTGCCCTGGAGTTTGCTCTGTAGACCAGGCTGGCCTTGAACTCATAGAGATCTGCCTGCCTCTGCCTCTGCCTCCCTAGTGCCAGGATTAAAGGCACACAGCACCATTCCCAGCTTAAAGATGGTTCTTAGCTGTGGGGAGTGGTGGCGCATGCCTTTAATCCTAGCACTCAGGAGGCAGAGGCAGGTGGATCTCTGTGAGTTCAAGGCCAGCCTGGTCAACAGAGTGAGTTCCAGGACAGCTGGGGCTACAGGGAAACCCTGTTTCAAAAAGACCAAAATAAAAACCATGGTTCTTAGTCATCATGTGGGTGCTGGGAATCAAACCTGTGTCCTCTGCAAGAGCAGTCGGCATTCTTTTTTTTTGGTCTTTTCGAGACAGGGTCTCCCTGTAGCCCCAGCTGTCCTGGAACTCACTCTGTAGACTAGGCTGGCCTTGAACTCACAGAGATCCTCCTGTCTCTGCCTCCCGAGTGCTAGGAATAAAGGTGTGCGCCACTACGCTCCAGCCTCATAACTTTTCTTTTTGAAACTTCACCTTACACAATAGTTTCAAAGCTAGTGAAAGTCCATGCACACTACCCAAAGTCATTAGGGTTCGTTAGCATTTTGCCATATCTATTTTATTATTGTCTCTAGAGACGTACACACACCACAAACACACTTAGATTCCTCCTTCCACTCTCCACTGTGTGCATGTGTGTGTGTGTGTGTGTGTGTGCGCGTGCGCGTGCGCGCGCGCAAGAGGCTTTTCCTATGCTAGATTAAGTGCTATACTACAAAGCTACACCTAGGTCCCCTTTCCTGGGTCCTTTTGAGAGGAGAATGAAAAATGCTCTGAACCCCTTAAGTACCTCCTAAAAACAAAGTCTTTCTCTCACATAGTCACAACTAAAAAATAAAAAAAAAATTCCAGGCATGGTGGCGCACATCCTTAATCCCAGCACTCAGAAGGCAGAGGCAGGGGGCTCTCTCTGAGACCAAGGCCAGCCTGGTCTATATAGCAAACTCTAGGCCAGCTGGGGTTACAAGGAGAATCTGGCTAAAACAACATATATATATATATATATATATATATATATATATATATATTTACTTTATTACTGCATATTGCATGTGTCAATGAGCATACCAAAGCACGCATGTGGAGCTGGTCAGATCACAACTTTGGGGAGTCAATTCTCTCCTCTCAGAGACCAAACTCAGGTCATTGGGCTTGTGCATCAAGTGTTCTACCCACTGAACCATCTGGCCACCCCCAGAATTTAAAATTAACTGCTACTTCATTTTCCGTACATTTTTTATTTTGGGGAGATTGAACACAGACCATAATCCATGCTAGACAAGCACCCACCAAGTTGTATTCCCAGTCCTCTTTTGACTTTTTTTATATTTACTTATTTTTATGTGCATGACTATATTGCCTACATGTATGTAGGTGCAGTGTTGTGCAGTGTTCCTGGAGGTCAGAAGAGGGCATTGGATCCCCTAGAACTAGGGTTATTGATGGTTGTTAGCTACCATTTAGGTGCTGGCAATCAAACCCAGGTCTTATGCGAGAGCAGCCAGTGCTCTTAACCGCTGAGCCATCACTCCAGCCCTGATTTTTTTTTAATGCATGAGTGTTTTGTCTATATGAAAGTGTATTCATACATGCAATGCTCAAAGAGGCCAGAAAAGATCCCCCGGAACTGGAGTAACTGGTGGTTGTGAGCTGTCCTGAGGGTGCTGGGAACTGAACCCAGGTCTTCTTCAAGTTTAAGAAATGCTCTTAACTGCTGAGCCATCTCTCCAGCCCCTGACTTAAAGTCTATGTAGCCCTAACTGGTCTGGAACTCAGTGAGATTGCCTGCCTCTGTTTCCTGTGTGCTGGGATTAAAGGCATACATGCAGCATCTTTTATTATTATTATTATTATTATTATTTTTTTTATTTTTATTTTATTATTATTTTTTTTGGTCTTTTTGAGACAGGGTCTCCCTGTACCTCCAGCTGTCCTGAAACTCACTGTGTAGACCAGGCTGGCCTTGAACTCACAGAGATCTGCCTGCCTCTGCCTCCCGTGTTAGGATTAAAGGTGTGCGCCACCATGCCCGGCACAGTGTGATTCTTTTTTTTTTTTTTTTT
>VZQC01007315.1:242572-308897 GCA_009823505.1 Rhizomys pruinosus
TCCACCTGCCTCTGCCTCCCAAGTGCTAGGATTAAAGGCGTGCGCCACCACGCCCAGCTCCACAGTGTGATTCTTAAAAGCAGGAAATTTTTTTTTTAATTTTATTTATTTTCGTATGTGTATGAATGCACTGTCTGCATTTGCTGGGCATGGTGGCACACGCCTTTAATCCTAGCACTTGGGAGGCAGAGGCAGGCGGATCTTTGTGAGTTCAAGACCAGCCTGGTCTACAGAGTGAGTTCCAGGACAGCTGGGGCTACAGGGAGACCCTGTCTTGAAAAGACAAAACAAAACAAAACAAAACAAAAAAGCAGGAAATATATTGAAGATGACTGCAGTTCATATTCAAATTTAATCAGTTATTTCACAAATGTCCTTAATGGCAGTGGGTCCTGGATCCAACCTAGAAACAGGATTTTCCTGGAAATGTCTTTTGTCTCTGAAATGGAACCGGCTTTCTACTTTTCTCTGGCCCACGGCATCTTTGATGAGGGCACATTTTTCTATAATTTCCCTCTGACAGTATATCTGACATTCTTGACGATGAGCTTCAGGTTATGTACGGTACTTGGACCCTGCCCTGTTCTTCCTCGTTCTGACCTGGCCACTGGGGTACTTGTAGGAGTCTGCCCTTGCTTCTAGCTGTGTGACCCTAAGAGAGGCTTGGTGCTGAGGTTGTAACATTGGAGTGATGTCAGTGTGCAGTGCTAGAGGGGTAGAGGGAGCTACGGAGAGGTGACAGGCTGCCTCACCCTGCTAAGAAACCGCATGGGGGCGGGGGGTGGGGGGGTGCTGAGGCGGGGCTGTCCCAGCTCTGAGCCCTGACCCTCTCCTGCCTGTGTCCTCAGTTCTTCCCCAATGGAGAGGCCATCTGCACCGGCTCAGATGATGCCTCCTGTCGCCTGTTTGACCTGAGGGCAGACCAGGAACTGACTGCCTACTCCCACGAAAGCATCATCTGTGGCATCACATCAGTAGCCTTCTCGCTGAGCGGCCGCCTGCTCTTCGCAGGCTACGACGATTTCAACTGCAATGTCTGGGATTCCATGAAGTGTGAGCGTGTAGGTAAGGGACCCCCAGCTCTGCTCGTCCCAGTTCCCTTTGTGGGGACCCCCTTACTGCTGTTCCCTAATTTCTAGACAACTCCAGTCCTGCATGCCAACTCCCTTTCCTTCTGAAACTAGGGCCATGTTCTCCAAATAAAAGGTGCTCCCAGCCGGGCGTGGTGGCACACGCCTTTGATCCTAGCACTTGGGAGGCAGAGGCAGGTGGATCTTTGTGAGTTCAAGGCCAGCCTGGTCTACAGAGTGAGTTCCAGGACAGCTGGGGCTACAGGGAGAACCTGTCTCAAAAAAGACCAAAAAAAAAAAAAAAAAAAAAGGTGCTCCCAGCAGCCCTCCCCCTGCCCAAGGCCAGGCCTGCTCCCTCAGGTCATCCCAGACCTGTGTGCCTTGAGTCCTCTGGGTACCTGAGGCTCCACACACTAAAACGACTGCCCTAGGGAACTGTGGATGAGAGAAAGTCAGGATATGGAGTCCTGAGGGTCTGGGTCCTAGCCCAGGGGCTTATCTAGGACTAGCCTGATCTAGATTGGAAAGAGATAGCCAGGAGGTAGATGGAAACAACACACAGCCCTGCATCTGGCTCCAAATCCTCGCCACTTGACTTGACTTGTACCTGTCACTCTCCTGGGCCTTGCTTTACCTGGAAACAAGGACCCCTTCCCTGTGCCCACCAAAGTGACCCTGGCCTTCCTTACAGCACACTGCCATTTCCAACCTATCTACCCCAGCCCTAGCAGTGATCTAAGTCCTGACAGAGGAATTGGCCTGAAGAAAATCTCTTTTCTTAGGGCTAATCCTCTTTCCATCTCAATCTCTACCTGGGGCAGAGTCTAGCCTCCCCAAGCTAGGATCTCTGCACTCACTCAGGCCCTCAGGTAGCACTGGGAAGCAGGCTGACTTCTATCCCTCTTCCTCAGGCATCCTCTCTGGCCATGACAACAGAGTCAGCTGCCTGGGGGTCACAGCAGATGGGATGGCTGTGGCTACTGGTTCCTGGGACAGCTTCCTCAAAATCTGGAACTGAGGAGGCTGGAGGAAGAGGTGGAAAGCCACGAGGACTCTCCGCTGCTCCCTCCCATGCCCCATCTCCTTAGGGTCTGTGTTCTACATGGCAGGGGCCATTTCCAGTAAGCTTCGTCCTTTACGAGCAGTGGGGAGTGTGGGAATGTGCCTTTGGAAGCATCAGGGACACAAGGGCAATGAAATGCCCATCTCCTCCATGGCCTCCCCTCTCCTTCAATCCTTGAGCTACCAGTAGCCTTTGCCCAGACCAAGAACAGACAGGGTGCTCAGCCCTAAGACTGCGGCCATCACCACTAGGTTCCTGGCCTCCTTTCCTTCATACTTTCTCCTTTCCTACCCCTTCTTTCTTGCCTAATGCACTCAATAAAGTGTAGTACCCTAGTACCTCTGTGATGTCTGACTTTCAGTCCTATGTTCCGAAAAGACCCGGGTCCCATTAATGGGCAACAAGCTATTACAAAGTACTAGGATGGAGGCTGAGTACCGAGGGGACTGTGGACAGGAAAAAGGGCAATGACAGAAGCTGAGGTCTCAGGAGAGGTTGGGGTGCATACAACAGCTCACCGCAGCTTGCCCTCATAATTTATACATGCTTGCACAGGAGTTGGATTATAAAGGGTTTTGGAGGCCAGACTACAAAAATCCAGGCTTTATTCTAAGGACATGGGAGGCCATTAAAGAGTTTCGAGTTAGAGAGTACCCTGATCAGATATGCTTGTCAGGAAGACTGCTCTAACAGGGTAGGCTGGTGAAATGGAAAGAGAAATTGGCACCCTAGAGACAAGGGATGAGGCAGATGGGTAGTCAGTAATGCAAGGGTGATAGGGCAGGATTGAGTGTGTAGCTCAGTAACGTTTGCCCAACATGAGCAAGGCTCTGGCTTCGATCTGAAGGCACAGAGACACACTGACAGATTTACATAGACATACACACACACACACACACACACACACACACACACAGAGTGTGGCAAGACAGGAGAGAGAATGGAAGAAATGCAAGGTATAGAATCACTAGGATCTCCAGACCAGCTTCTAAGACATGGCATACTGAGTAGGAAGAATTCAGTATGACTAAGGTTTAGGTTTGGGCAGATAGGCAGACAATGATTATTATTCACAAGGATAAGGAAGAGGCCATGGGAAAGATCATAAATTCAATTTTAGAAGAACTGGCACTGAAGTGTTTATGGGGCAGCTGAATGAGGGTCTGAGTAAGAGAGGGATGTGGAAATTACCAGAAGTAGGTATGAGATCATTAAAGCCCTAGAAGTAAACACTTAGGAAGAAAAGGGCCGAGAACAGAGATTGGGAAACAAGGTGGCAGCAGGGAGACACCCGGGAATCATAAGTCCCCAGGCTGCCAGTCCACACACAAACCCAAGCTTGCTCTAAATAAAGCATCATTTAAAATCACTTTCTTTGCTGGGTGTGGTAGCGCACGCCTTTAATCCCAGCACTTGGGAGGCAGAGGCAGGTGGATCTCTGTGAGTGCAAGGCCAGCCTGGTCTACAGCTTGAGTTCCAGGAGAGCTGGGGTTACAGGGAGACCCTGTCTCAAAAACACCAAAATAATAAATAAAAAAAATAAAATCACTCCCTTTAATATACAAGAAACACACAATACACAAAGTAAACCAAATAAGACCCAAATGCAGGGTTAACAGCCCTAATCAAACAAAACAAGCCTCTCCTCAGTGCCCTAGCAAACAAGGCGGGAAGGACACAGACTGTCCCTGGGCTCTGGGTGAATCCAGCGTGGACCTAGCTCTCCACCAAAGCAAAATGCTGATTTTCCTTGTCATGGTCCTGGCTCTGTTCCCAAGCTCCTCCTCCAGTTTTCAAAAATCTTCCAGTTCCAAGATGGCCTTCTTCTTTTAGTTCCCTAATATTTTCACTTAGGGGTGAAGGCCGTTTAACCTGCAAAAGGTAGTATACGAGTTGAGGGCCAGGGGGATGTTATTAGGGAGAGAGAAGAGCTGGGGTAGGGGCCTCCCACTTTCGATAATGGATATGCTTCATAATCACTTTCACCTCCTCACCCTTTTACCTGTCGGAGCGTCAAGGTCCCAGGAGAGTTGTCATCCTGCAGGATGGTGAGAGGGGATCTCCCTAGTACCTTGTTGTTCCCTCTCCGTCTGCTGCGCTTAGAACCTAAGGTAGAGAAGGTGTTAAAGCAATGACTCAAAACTGGGGGCTTACAGTTTATTTTTCTCACACTTATCCATGCACGCTATCCCAGGACATGATTCTAGCCTCTCTCCCCTCCAAGTTACACTTAGATTTTGTACCTGAAGCTTGGGGAGTTTCGAGGTCTCTCGAGGGCTTGTCTGAGCTCTGGCTGGCCACGACGGTTTCTGTGGACTGCTTTGCTTCCTCGGTAGTAAACACCTGTTTGGAGGGGAGCTCAGTCTGGTTCGAAGGGAGCAACTTGTCTTTGAGGGATAGCTGAGTAGCCAGAGGCAAGTCCAGTTCAGAAGACAAAGGGCCTTCCTGGGGCAGAACAAGCTCAGCGGGCAAAACTGACTTGGAGGCTTCATTCTCAAACACTTCACTCAGCTCTCTCATCAGTGGACTCTGAGGGTCTGGAAGAAAGGGGGGAAGTGGGCTGTGACCTTTGGGTCTGAACCATCCACAAGGAGGGAGAGATAAGGGAGCCTTAGAACTGCTGCTGAGACGAGTGAGGGAGAAGAAGTGTGAGATGCAGATAGGAGGGAACAAAATGCTGAAGAGAGTGAGCTGGGAGCTGGGAGTGTGGCTCAGTGGTGGGGGGGAGACCACTAGCAAGAGGCCTGGGTGCGTGACCCCAGTGCAAAAACAACAAACGAAGAATTAACAAACAATCCAGACAGCACCTGGGCAATGGAGTTCATCATGCCTGCAATCAATCTTTTTTTTTTTTTTTTTTTTTTTTTTTGGTTTTTTTGAGACGGGGTCTCCCTTTTAGTCCCAGCTGGCCTGGAGCTTGCTATGTAGACCAGGCTGGCCTTGAACTCAGAGAGATCCACCTGCCTCTGCCTCCTGAGTGCTAGGACTAAAGGTGTGCACCACCACGCCCAGCTTCATGGCTGCAATCTTAGTACTCAGAGTCTAAAGCAAGAGGACTATCTCAAGTTGAAGTCCAGCCTGGGCTATATAGTGAGACCTTGTCTCAAAATAAAACAGGGGCTAGAGAGATGGCTTAGCGATTAAGAGCACTGGCTGCTCCTGCAGAGGGCTGGGGTTCAGTTCCCAGCCCCTGCATGGCAGCTAACAAACTGTCTATAACTGTAGTTCCAGGGCATCTGACACCCTCTTCTGACCTCCATGAGCATTGCAGGACATGGGTGCACTGACATACATGCAGGCAATAAACTCATAAACATAAAATAACAAAATATTAAAAGCGAACAAAACAAAATGTTAGTATGACAATACTGCTGAGTGGGTAAAAGTGGTTCCTGCCAAGCCTGATGATCTGAGTTCATCCCCAGAACCCACATGGCAGAAGAGAGAACACCTGAAAGCTGTCCTCTGACCGTCATACAAATACATATACGATATATATATAGTGCTGGAATATAAATATTTTTTTAATTTAAGTGAGAGGGGTCCAGAACAGGAGAACGGAGGCTCCTAGCATGCTTTAGGCCCTGAGTTCAAATTCCCAGCACCAAGAAACCACACACACACACACACACACACACACACACACACACACACAAAATCCCCCAAACAGTAAGGAAACAGTTTTTGAAAGGGTAGCTTCACTGAGGCCACATGGGTAGGTGACAGTTCTACCAGCCATCCCTGGACCCCTCACTTACCCGGACCGCTGGTCTTCATGGGTGTTCGGGCAATGCCAAGAGTAGGAGAGCGGGGATCTGAGTCCTGGGCCTCTTTAGGAACCATCAGCTGTTCTGCTGGCAGGCTTGGCTGCGGAGAGCTCTCCACCTGTCGGTACCATAGGCTAGAAGTCTGGGCCTTAACCTTTCCTCCCCATGATCTCAGCAGAAAGCACTAAGGCCCTCAGATGTCCAGCCCAACCCCCACCCCATGCAGATTAAGAATGCAGAAAGGGGGTGTGACGACTCGCTCAGACCCAAGGTAGGCAGAGGCCCATGAATTCGAACAGCTTCTCTGCCTTCCCCACCCCAGCCCAGAGTACCTGAATGGGGGTGCGCTGGATGCCCGCACTGGGTGAACGAGGGTCCGCTACTCGAGCCAGATGTTTGTTGCGTGGCGGAGGCCTCGCTGGAGTGACTGGGACGCTCTGAGTAGAGCCCATCTCCACAACGGGTGGGGACGGGGCCCAGCTGTGCAGAGGAAGGGATGCCCGTCGGAAGTGCTTCAGGTCTCAACTCTGACAGCACTACGTTGGACCTCTGACCCCAGAACCACCCTATCTTCCCAGTTTCCAGCCTAGGAACCTCGGAACCAGTAGCCTAGAGAGCTCTGCGGGGATAATGACTCGTGGAATTTTCTATCCGCTCATTCCGGGTCTGCTGGATCCTCTAATTTACCCATTTATTTATTCTTATCACTTACCGGGCCCCGCTCTGCCTTTGGGCGCAAAGCAGTTCGAGGAACAACTTCCAAAGCTGGGAGTTTCAAACTTCCCGCCACGCCCCTGCCTTGGTCCTATTGGCTGAGCCCACGTGGCCCTTCATAGGCCAGTTAGTAGAGACGCGCCTCCAGAGCAGGAAGCCATTGGTCTGGAGTGCTGTCTATCAATGAGGACTGGCCAATGGAACTGAGGCTTAGCTTGTATCCTCCTCCCCCCTCGGCCTCTTAAACCCCTCCCCTTTCCAAACCAAGAAGACAATTGCTTGTTTACTTTTCGATTGGACAAGTCCGGGGCAAAGTTTCAGGACTTCAGAGGTTTTAATAACCGTCAGTTTCTGCTCTGGATGCAAAGGACTCTTCTGGAGTCCTTGAATCAGCAGCCGCCACCCCGCGGCCACCCGGCGGCAATCCAAGCGCCCCTACCCTTGGAGGAGCATGATTGGTCCATTCGACCGTCAGTTACGCCAGAATTGTTTTTCATTGGTTTAGCTGAGTAGGGCAGAGGGCGGATCTCCAGTAGGCAGGCTGCATCCAACTGCCGCTCTCGCGCGTCTTGCCTTTGACGCAAGCGCAAAACGAGTACCCCCTCATTGGACGCGAGAGCAGGGGGCGGGGGGGGGGGAAACAGGAGCTGTGGGAGCTGCTGTGCGAGGAGGAGCTGTTGCCGGTGTCATGGCGGAGCTCAGTGAGGAGGCGCTGCTGTCAGTGTTGCCGACGATCCGGGTCCCCAAGGCTGGAGACCGGGTCCACAAAGACGAGTGCGCCTTCTCCTTCGACACACCGGTAAGTCCATTCTCCACGCCTGCGGTGACCACGACTTCCTTCCATCGCCCTGGTCATTCGGGCAGGCCTGCAAGCTTTGGGCTACCGCCTCCCTGCGATGCACCTTGGGACTTGTAGTTTTTCACGCGCCTCTCTGCTTTTGCTTTTCATTAGTTGTGACTGTCGTATGACTACCACCCCCAGAAGCTACTATGCTGGTCTCGCCTGCTCCTGGTCTCGTGAAGCATTGTGGGCATTGTAGTTGCCCAAGTCCCTCGTTACCATTCTAAGCTAGAGTTGGAACGCTATCGGCGGACTACATCCCCCAGGCAGCTCCCTGAAAAAGCCTGGGAGGTGGCCCTGCATGTGGCGCAGGGCTCTCCGGGTTTTGTAGTTTCGTGTGGGAAGGAGTAGGGGCGACTCCCCACTGTTCTGGAAAGGGGTTGAGGTTGAGGGGGTTAGGGACTGCATGTTCCTACCCTGGAAGAGGTTTGTGAAGAAGGCTGGTTCTGAGAAAGACTAATTTAGATAGCCTCCAGTCTTGGTTAATTTGGCCAGGGGGCGGGGAGGTGGGTCTTTGATAGGGAGGGGAATAAATAAAAACTGAGAGGAAAGCTCTATTCATTTCTCCTTTGAAGTGAACTATGGCCGCAGCCCCTCCCTCCCCCCCGGTCCATTTCAGGTTGCCGAGACAACCCCTTTTCAAGTAGTCCTAGAGAGGTGGTTTAAGAGGATGCTAAAGGCCTCTTTCCCATCTTCGCTCCCACTCTCGCCTAGACAAAGCCGCCACCCACACCGAGCTTCACGTTTTGCATGCTCCACCTGGTACACCTCCCTTCCTGTAGTTCTGCCATCCTATGTCACCCTTAACTGGAGACAAGCCTACAGGCCCGAACTGAGAGGGCAGCAGTTTGATTGGGATCCGCCCCCCTCACTACCCCGCCCTTCAAGCTCTTGGGCCCTGCCCAAAGTGTTCATCCAGACCAGCTCATGGCCTGAAAACTGCAAGTCAGAATGGAAAGTCTTCATTAATGCATCCCTAGTGCTGACTGTAGCAAGCAGTGTGATGTGAGGCCCGCTTCAGGACCATCGCTGTGATTTGTGGTTGGCTTGGTTTGCTGGGCTTTGATCTGAGCCCCAGACAATGTGCTGCTTCTCTGAAGTCGGCCTTTGGCTAAGCAAAGGAGGACTGCTGGAGTAGAGCTCTGGGGTTTTCCCAGCATCTTGTCTTTCCATTTGGAGTTGGAGGTCCTACCTTCTTCCCAGGAGGGAAAGGCAGAAGTCAGGGGAGGTCTGTCTTTACACTTAAAACTTGTCCTTTCTGGCGGTGACGACCTCCCTACGAGAACATGCCTCTCGCAAAGGACCTCCTTCATCCCTCTCCGGAACAGAAGTGGAAACACAAGAAGAAACGCCTGGTGCAGAGCCCCAATTCTTATTTCATGGACGTGAAATGCCCAGGATGTTATAAAATCACCCCGGTCTTTAGCCATGCACAAACGGTAGTCTTGTGTGTTGGCTGCTCCACTGTCCTCTGTCAGCCCACAGAGGAAAAGCACGGCTCACAGAAGGACGCTCCTTCAGGAGGAAGCAGCACTAACAGTACCCTGAGTCAAGATGAGTGAGAAACCATCTCAATAAACACATTTTGGATAAAATAAAACAAACAAAAAAACCACAACTTACAGTTACTCTTACCTCTCTTCAGTTACTACTTTGAAAAATCCAGAAAAGGTTTTTGTAATTTTTCGAGAGGCTTTCTTTTTCATTCCAAGTCTCTGGTGTGACCTAGGTGCTTTGGTAACAAACTCTGGCACATTTGATTATCTTCTGATTCTCTTTATGGGAGACAGAGAGCTTAACTGACTTCTAGGGAGAAATGCTCGATTTATTCATGAACATGCAATCCACACCATTCTAGGGAATGGTACACACAATTGACTGGTCTGAGAATTGTCTTAGACAGTGCCCTATTTTTTTACTATCACAGAGAAAATTTCAAGGCCACTAAGACTTATTTCAGGAAGAGGATGCCTATTGCTAAAGCCTTGGATCCGAGGCAAGACTATTCCCCAGGTCCCTCTCCCACTGCCTCCATCACTGTTACAAAGATGCAGGCAGACTTGCTTAGCTTTGTGTGGGAAGCCCATCTTTTCTTCCTCAGCTGTGATTCAAGATGGGTACTTATCTTTCCCTGTTCTTGGGTTCTTTGTATCAGTGCTATCTCAGCAAATGTTGCTAGGTTGTTCTTAAAAGGGATAGCTCAGCTGGGTATGGTGGCAATACAACTGAATTCTCAGCTAGCTCTGGGAGGCTCAGTCAGAAGGATAAAAAGTTTAAGGCCAGCCGGGTGTGGTGGTACACACTCAGGAGGCAGAGGCAGGTGGATCTCTGTGAGTTCAAGGCCAGTCTGGTCTTCATAAAGAGTTCCACGACAGCTAGGGCTGCAAGGAGATCCTGTCTCAAAAAAGACAAAAAAAAAAAAAAAGTTTGAGGCCATCCTGAGCTCCATAGTGAGTCGTACGCCGGCCTAGATTGCACAAGGAGATCCTATGTCAAAAATAAACAGAGTAAATTGAAAGGGGCGGCTTTGAGGTTTCAGATTGCTGGGACCTCAGTGGAGGATCTTACTGGGGAGACAGGAGATAGGGAGGTGACTAGTGGCTATAAAATGATAGACTCAGCTGGGCACGGTGGCGCACGCCTTTAATCCTAGCACTTGGGAGGCAGAGGCAGGCGGATCTTTGTGAGTTCAAGGCCAGCCTGGTGTACAGAGTGAGTTCCAGGACAGCTGGGCCTACAGGGAGACCCTGTCTTGAAAAGACCAAAAAATAAAATAAATAAAATGATAGACTCGATCACCTCACTAGATTAGACTCAGGTTTAGCTGTGAGTCTCAAACAAGGTCTTATTCCTTGGAACCAGGGTTCCACTGTCTACTAGAAAGAGTATGGTGTGCTTGCTTCAGCAGCACATATACTAAAATTGGAACAATACAGAGAAGATTAGCTTGGCCCCTGCGCAAGGATGACCAAAAAAAAAGAAGAAAGCCAGGCGTGGTGGCGCACGCCTTTAATCCTAGCACTCAGGAAGCAGAGGCAGGTGGGTCTTTGTGAGTTCAAGGCCAGCCTGGTCTACAGAGTGAGTTCCAGGACAGCTGGGGCTACAGGGAGACCCTGTCTCAAAAAGACCAAAAAAAGAAGAAGAAGAAGAAGAAGAAGAAGAAGAAGAAGAAGAAGAAGAAGAAGAAGAAGAAGAAGAAGAAGAAAGAGTATGGCCAGGGAAAGTTCCGATGTTAAATGTGGGGCTAAGTATACAGCTTAATGCTAGAGATTCTGCTCAGCTGACCTAGAACGTTTTGAGGATTATGGAGATGAGGTAGGGTTTGTTTTGGTGGAGATGTCTTCTCCCAGGAAAGGACCTCTTTTCCTTCTAAATGTAATCCCTGACACTGGAATCCCCATTTGCTTTCTGGATCTGTGGGCCCAGAAAGAAGTGAAAGGAGTCCTCTGTGATTGATTGGTGGGCATCAAAGCCTCCCCAGAGAAGGAAGAAGAGAGAAGAACGGGAGCTGCGGTGTTGATCAGCTGCCTCAAGAGCATGTTGCTTGCTTTGAAATTCATAGGAGGAGATGGGAGAACTTCAGCCATATTCCAGGTCCTGGAAAGCTAAATAACTTGCCTAAGGCCACAGTCTTAGGAAACAAGCAGTTGCTGACTACTGGTCTTTGTTTGTTTTTTTAGTTTTTTTTCCCCTTTTTTTGGTCTTTTTGAGCCAGGGTCTCCCTGTAGCCCCAGCTGTCTTGGACCTCACTCTGTACACCAGGCTGGCCTTGAACTCACAGAGATGTGCCTACCTCTACCTCCCGAGGGCTGGGATTAAAGGCGCGCGCCACCATGCCCAGCTTGGTCTTTGGTTTTTTACTCGATGCTTCCTACCTTGCCCTGTGCCTTGCAGGAATCGGAGGGTGGCCTCTTCATCTGCATGAACACATTCCTGGGCTTTGGGAAACAGTATGTGGAACGACACTTCAACAAGACTGGCCAGCGTGTCTACCTGCACCTCCGGCGGACCCGGCGCCTGGTAGGCACGGGGGTAGGGTGTGGGCTGAGAACATCTAGACACAATCCCCAAGGTGCTGTTTTGAGAGTGTCTCTTCGTTCTGATCCCCTGTTGGGCTTTATAATCTCTCTTTCCCCTGTTCCCGTTTGTGTCACTAAAACTTGCTACAGTTGTTTCTGTCTTCATCCCGTTGTGCGGCTGACCATGCTGTCCCCTCATTTGTCCCCTCATTTGTTCTGTCCCTGGGGCTCATGGTTGTCCTGAACCTTGTTTTGTTGCAGAAAGAAGAGGACACGAGTGCAGGCACTGGAGACCCACCTCGTAAGAAGCCCACGCGGCTGGCAATCGGTGAGCTCCTCTGCAGCTCTGCTATCTTACAGCTACATGCTAGGAAAGCCCTGAGCCTGCTCAGTGGCCCTAGAGCTCTGGAGGGGCAGAGTGCGGTACTGTACCAGAGGAGGGACCCTAACCTAAGGTGCTCACCCTGTGTTCCTCCTTCTTCCCTGTCCTCTCCAGGTGTTGAAGGTGGGTTTGACCTCACCGAGGAGAAGTTTGAATATGACGAGGATGTGAAGATTGTCATTTTGCCAGATTACCTGGAGATCGCCCGGGATGGGTTGGGGGGGCTTCCCGACATTGTCAGAGATCGGGTATGAATATCTTCCCACCCTACCCGGAGATGCTTGAGAAGGAGGGGCTATAGTGGTCCTGGCTTGGACAGTACTGACAAGGCTGGAGAGCAGGGGTGAGAGGGGCATGTGGGCAGGAGCTGAGCACTGTCTGACTCTGCTTCCTCCAGGTGACCAGTGCAGTGGACGCTCTACTCTCAGCCGACTCCGCCTCCCGCAAGCAGGAGGTCCAGGCTTGGGATGGGGAAGTCCGGCAGGTATCTAAGCATGCCTTCAACCTCAAGCAGTTGGACAACCCTGCCCGGATCCCTCCCTGGTAAGGCCTGGTTCCTCCATTTCTGGGCATATCCCATAAAGCAAGGGCAGAGAGACCACCCCTCTAAGGGATCTGGTAAGAGAAAGGGTAGGGAACGAGACAGGGAGGACAACTTGGGGGAAGATGAATGCAGCAGGACAGCCAGAGGGGAGAAGAATAGGCTCTTGGACTGGCTTGGGCTTGCAGAACCCCTCTTGCTGCCACTCCTATCGACTCCACCCACAATTCCACTAATCTCCTCCCTGGCTAGTGGCTGGAAGTGCTCCAAGTGCGACATGAGAGAGAACCTGTGGCTCAACCTGACAGACGGCTCCATCCTCTGCGGCCGACGCTACTTTGATGGTAGTGGGGGCAACAACCACGCTGTGGAGCACTACAGAGAGACGGGCTACCCCTTAGCTGTTAAGCTGGGCACCATCACACCCGATGGCGCTGGTACGCCTCTCCCCTCCCCACCTGATGTGTTCAGTGGTTTCTCACTTCCGTGACATGAACAGCACATTAATGCATTCACTTGATAACAGATGAAAAGACAAAATTGTTTTCCCATCCCACTGATCCCCACATACTAGCTCCTTCTTTTTTTTTTTTTGTCTTTTCGAGACAGGGTCTCCCTGTAGCCTCAGCTGTCCTGGAACTCACTCTGTAGACCAGGCTGGCCTTGAATTCACAAAGATCTGCCTGCCTCTGCCTCTCAAGAGCTAGGGCACAGTCTCTTTCAAGGACAGGACGTATGTTGCCAGACTCCAGGGGATGGACGCACACTGAAAAACATTTGAGACACAAATTAGATCCTCTAAACTTTATTATGTATTAAATTGGTCAGGAGACAGTAGGGGAGCTGTGGATAAGGGAGGGGACCCACCAGATACCATCAAAATATATTGGATGAAAATAAAAAAAAACATTTAAAATTTACCATCTGATGCCAGGCTTATTCAAGTTTAAGGAACTGGGGATGTTTACTAAAATAAAGGGGATGGGAAGCTAATCAGGGTCAGCAGAAAGCTTGTTTTGTTTGTTTGTTTGTTTGTTTGTTTTGAGACAAAGTCTCACTATCCAGCCCTGGCCTGGAATTAGCTCTGTAGAGCAAGCTGTCTTAAACTCAGAGAGATCTTTNCTCAGCTGTCCTGGAACTCACTCTGTAGACCAGGCTGGCCTTGAATTCACAAAGATCTGCCTGCCTCTGCCTCCCAAGTGCTAGGATTAAAGGTGTGCACCACCATACCCGGCTACTAGTTCCTTCTTAGAGGTATTTGTCATTAATATTTAGTAACTATCCTCCAAATCTGTTTTACTAAAGTACCTTATGCTACAGGGTTGGAATCAGAGCCCTAATTAAGGCTAGATGTACATATCTCTAATCCCAGCACTTGGGCTAGGAGGATGAGGAGTTCAAGATTATTGTCAGCTGCATAATGAATTTGACCTGTGCCTGGACTATGTGAACTCTGGCGCCAAGAAAGCCAGACACACATGAACACACACACACACACACACACACACACACACACACACACGTATTTAAAAAAAAACAAACAGTTTTTCCCTTCTCCCTGTTTAGCCCTGTCTTCCCTGACAACCAATCCCAGATGCCCTTGAGCCTCACTGATATTCAAGGGAGCCAAGAGGGTGGCTCTTGCCGGCTGTCCTTCTGTCCTCTGGGCAGGAGGGGGCATGGGTGGACAAGCCAGTGCCAAACCATGTTCCCTGCCACACTGTCTGTTTCTTGCTCCAGATGTGTATTCGTATGATGAGGACGACATGGTTCTGGACCCCAGCCTGGCAGAGCACCTGTCCCACTTTGGCATTGACATGCTAAAGATGCAGAAGGTGAGGCTCTCCCCCTCCCCCCCATCAGCTTCCCCCCACCAGGCAGCTTCAGATTCTCATTCCTGCCTCTGTTGGCCTTTGCCTGGAGATGAGGGAGGGTTTTGAAGAGGGTTTCCAAAGTTAACCCAGTCCATATGATAATAGTGTTTTCCTTAAAGAGATTTCCACGGTTCTCTGATCATTCAGTGAACGCTACCACATACCTGTCATGTGCTGATGCCTGTGTGAATATGGCAGGTCTCATTCAGAGCCACAAATGGAGAATTATATAAATGGCCAGGTGCTCTGAAAGAGGTGGGCAGTAGGATACTGCTGTAGTTTATGGTAGGGGCCTGGCCTGTCAGCCTGTCAAGGCATCAGGGATATTCCTTTGAGGATGTTTTCTTCAAGTGGTAATCTAAAGAGTGAGTAGGGAGACCGGAGCGATGGCTCAGCGGTTAAGAGCACCGACTGCTCTTGCAGAGGACCCAGATTTGATTCCCAGCACCCACATGGCGGCTAAGAACTGTCTTTAACTCCAGTTCCAGGGAAATCTGACACCCTTTATTGACCTCCGCAGTATGCACTACATGGGTGCACCAACCTACATGCAGACAGTACATTCATACACATAAAAAATAAAAAATATGGGGCCGGAGAGATGGCCTAGCGGTTAAGAGCGCTGACTACTCTTGCAGAAGACCCGGGTTCGATCCCCAGCACCCACATGGTGGCTGAGAACCGTCTTTAACTCTAGTTCCAGGGGAATCCGACACCCTCATCTGACCTCCGGGGCATTGCACTACACGGGTGCACAGACCTACATGCAGACAGTACATTTATACACATAAAAAATAAATAATTAAAAATAAATAAAAAATAATTTTAGCCAGGCGTGGTGGCACACACCTTTAATCCTAGCACTTGGGAGGCGGAGGCAGGCGGATCTTTGTGAGTTCAAGGCCAGCCTGGGCTACAGAGTGAGTTCCAGGACAGCTGGGGCTACAGGGAGACCCTGTTTCAAAAAGACCAAAAAAAAAAAAAATTTAAAGGCGTGTACTACCACGCCTGGCTATTTAAAAAAAAAGAGTGAGTAGGAGAGACTTACTGGGGGCGAACATGTCGGCAGAGAGAACCTCAGTCATTTAATTCTCTCATTCAGGCAGAAGCCTGATGACTAAGAAGCATATAGGATGAATCTAGTCCAGAACTCTGAGACTAGATGATACTCAGTGTGCCTCTTGTGATAAAGTCCCTAATTACATAAGTCCTTGGCTCCAGCCGGAGCTCGTCCTAGACCCTGAGAGTTCAATATGAAAAACACAGGGCTGCCAGACGTGGTGCACACGCCTCTAATCCTAGCACTTGGGAGGCAGAGGCAGTTGAGTTCAAGGTCAGCCTGGTCTACAGAGTGAGTTCCAGGACAGCCAGAGCTACAGGGAGACCCTGTCTCAAAAAAAAAAAAAAGCCCCCAAAAAGAAAAACACAGGGCTAAGCTTCTTACCCAGTCTAAGTGGCCCTTCCTGTGCAGACCGACAAGACGATGACCGAGCTGGAGATCGATATGAACCAGCGGATTGGCGAGTGGGAGCTGATTCAGGAGTCGGGTGTGCCACTTAAGCCTCTGTTTGGGCCTGGCTACACAGGCATCCGGAACCTGGGTAACAGCTGCTACCTCAACTCTGTGGTCCAGGTGCTCTTCAGCATCCCTGACTTCCAGAGGAAGTGAGTGGCTGTGCCTGCGCACCTGTCCAGCCCAAGTGGGTTTTGTTTGGGTTTTTGTTTTGTTTCTACATTTTAGTTCCCTAAGGAGGGTCATGAGCATGGATGGGATGGAAAGCAAGAGACAAAGTAGCTGAGAGGATTATTAGTTGACTGAACCCCAATGCCTCTCAACACCCCAGCTCCTCCCCTGGCTGGTTGCCTATCTCTGGGCACACTGTCCTTTAGCTGCCCTCAGGACCCGTGCAGCTGACCTTGTTCTTAGAATATCTTTCCTTCTCCTGTGGTGGGTGTGCTATGAGGGGGGCATGTTATAGAACTGTCCTGTGCACACCGCAGTGACAGCAGGCTGCCAGGTCCTGATTGTAGTTTTCTAATGGACCCAAGGGTAGCAGGTGGTCTTTATTTTAGGCCAGTGACATCAGTTGAGCACCTGACGTGGACATGTAGCACTTGGGGGGAGAAGGGGAGTGCTTAAGACATGGACATAGAAGGCGGAAATGACATAAAAGCTTAGAACGTGTCAACAAGTTCCACCCAGTAGAGCATGAATCTGACAGAAAGGTAAAGATGAAAAGCAGAAATGAAAGAAAACAGAGGGGAAAGCTAATTCTGTTTATCCCAATCCTGGGCTGCCTTTTCCCTTGGCTGTCTCTTGGAAAATTGAACGCCTCTGAGCACACTGTGTGCTGTCTGTACTTGACAAGGGGAGGGAAGACAGTAACTATAGGGGAGGTCTGTTCATGAGATTAGTGGATAATTTATCTCTTCCTTTCTCCTCTTCCTTTTCTCTTAGGTATGTGGATAAGCTGGAGAAGATCTTCCAGAATGCCCCGACAGACCCTACCCAAGACTTCAGCACCCAGGTGTATGTAGCTTCCAAGACTGTTGAGAGCCTCACGGTGCATGCACCGTCTTTCTCCTCTGTGACCACCTGGGGTGGGCAGTAGAGCCCTTGGACAGTTAGAAGCTGTTGACTGCTGCTTGAGTCAAGTTCCATGAAAACTGAAGTGTCCTCACCTTCCTTTTTTTTGTATTTTTGAGACCAGGTCTCCCTGTAGCCCAGCTGTCCTGGAACTCACTATGTAGACCAGGCTAGCCTTGAACTCACAGAGATCCATCTGCCTCTGCCTCCTGAGTGCTGGGATTAAAGTTGTGCACTAGCACTCCCAGTATCTCACCCTCCTACTTTTTACAAGTTGTCTAAATTGAGTCATGAGCAGGATTGAGGGGGAGAGAGGAAATGATACAGACATCTTGGAGGATATTAATTGACTAAAGTAAGATGGTTTTCTTGGCTGTTACTACAGGGCCAAGCTAGGCCACGGCCTTCTCTCTGGAGAGTATTCAAAGCCAGCACCAGAGTCTGGTGATGGGGAACAGGTATCAGAACAAAAGGTGAGTGTAGGATTTTATCCTTTCAAGACCTAGAATTATATAGAGAAACTAAGGTGGGGGGTGTCTAACATAAGCAACTGAATGGCTGCTGAGCCCACATCTGGTTCTGTGTAGGAAGTTCAAGATGGCATTGCCCCTCGGATGTTCAAGGCCCTCATTGGTAAGGGCCACCCTGAGTTCTCCACCAATCGGCAGCAGGATGCTCAGGAGTTCTTCCTTCACCTTATCAACATGGTAGAGGTAAGGGTGGGAGTAGAGGCAGAGGGGAGGAAGATGGCAGAGGCGTTACCGTGCACCTCTTGTGTGCTTTCAGTCCACACCCTCTTGCTTCCTCTCCAGCCTAGCCTAGTCCCACCCAAACAGTCTGTGTGCATGGAGTCTGTCCTGTGAGTAGTATTAGCATGTGAGGCAGATAGTCAAGACAAGTGATCCTACCTGTGACAGGCTTGCAGCCTAAGCAAGTCTAGAACAAAGGAAGTGGTGTGTGAGGGCTGGGAGAGGGACTCAGGGGAGAGCACCTGCCTAGCATGAAGCCCTGCGCTCATCCCACCGTGAGGATATTTACTGCTTATAGAGAAAAATAGAGGGGCTGGAGAGATGGCTCAGCAGTGGAGAGCTCCGACTGCTCTTGCAGAGGACCCGGGTTTGATTCCCATCACCCACCTGGCGGCTAAGAGCCATCTTCAGGCCAGGCGTGGTGGTGCACACTTTTAATCCTAGCACAGGAGGCAGAGACAGGCAGATCTCTGTGAGTTCAAGGCCAACCTGGTCTACAGCGTGAGTTCCAGGCCAGTTGGGGCTATAGGGAGACCCTGTCTTAAAAATAAACAAATAAATTAATTAAAAAAGAAAAATATAAATGGGGTTTTATGAAGCCAGAAATAGAGGAGGGTGGTTACTCAGACAAGGCTGCTGATCTCTTGCGTCTCTGTGCTCCTGAGTGGTCACCTTTTATCCATGACCACCCCCCCAATCGCCAATGGAAGTTTTTAGGCTTCAGTTTGTGTCCTGGCTGCTCAGACCTGCCTGTCCTTGCCTCTTTCCCATAGAGGAATTGCCGGAGCTCTGAGAATCCTAATGAAGTGTTCCGCTTCTTAGTGGAGGAAAAGATCAAATGCCTGGCTACAGAGAAGGTTAAGTACACTCAGCGAGTTGACTACATCATGCAGTTGCCTGTGCCCATGGATGCAGCCCTTAACAAAGGTAGCTTGCTTACCCAGCAAGCCCTTGGCATGGATGGAGGTTGAGGTCTGTGAGGAGTGCCTGGGCACCCAAGAGGAGCAGGGTCTGAAACTGGGCCACAGGGGGAGGTACGGTTAACCTTGTCCACAGCTTTTTAGTTCAGCACTGTTGAGATAGAGACAGATACATGGGTTATGTGTCTGGTGGGCTTTGTGAAGGCAGAGAAACTGGAATGGTTCTGGGCACAGAGCCAGCAGGGCAAGGATGAGAAGAAGGCAAAGGATACCCTCTAAGAATATACCACCCAATTCTTTCACCAGAGGAACTTCTAGAGTATGAGGAGAAGAAGCGACAGGCTGAAGAGGAGAAAGTACCACTGCCAGAACTTGTCCGGGCCCAGGTGCCCTTCAGCTCCTGCCTAGAGGCCTATGGGGCTCCTGAGCAGGTGGATGACTTCTGGAGCACAGCCCTGCAGGCGAAATCAGTAGCTGTCAAGTATGTCCTTTTGGCCTGGGCTTAGGCTGCAGGCTATTGGCAGGGTTATCCCTCAAAACATACCTGCCTCTTGGCAGGGTAGACTGGGACAAGGACTGGATCTATTATTTTATCCTGCCTGACACTCCCTCTTGTCTTATGGAGCACACACTCTTTCTAATGTGGCCTCTGCCAGGTGTGGTGGCACATGCTTTTAGTCCCAGCACTCAGGAGGCAGAGGCAGGCGGATTTCTGTGAGTTCAAGGCCGTCCTGGTCTACAGAGTTGAGTTCCAGGCCACCTGGGGCCACAGGGAGACCCTGTCTCAAAAAGACAAAAAGACAAAAAAAAAAAAAAAAAAGCCACTCTGGCCTCTGCACTTCCTTTCCCCATTGTACAGAGCACAGGCACTTAGTTAGGTCAGCTGTGGGCAGAACTGGACTTTCAGGAAGTAGCCTCTCATTGGCCCCTAGCATAGCTTTGAGATCTGAAGAGGTTTGGTCTGGAGGATCTAGTTCCCAGCCCTTTGCTGCTACTGCCAATAAAATAGCCGTCTTCCCAGCTTCTGCAGCTCTTATGTGGCCCCGGCACCTTCCCAGGGGAGAACGGGGGTATCTTCTGGGTTATTGGGACTTTTTCTTAGAGAAATGCAGCCCAATGTAGTGATCTCAAGAGAGGAGAGCCCCAGGGTCTCTGGGTCCCAGCACATTCTCTTTCCCCAGGACCACACGGTTTGCCTCCTTCCCTGACTACCTGGTCATCCAGATCAAGAAGTTCACCTTTGGCTTAGACTGGGTGCCCAAGAAACTAGGTATGCTGGTCGGGACAAGGGCGGTGATGTAGAATGGGCTACACATAACAATAAGTGTTTCTTGGACTTTTCTTTAAAAGGGGAAAAATGTGTATGTTTGAAAAGCACTAATTTGAAAAGCACTGACTAAAACTATCGTGATCGTGATAGGATTTACAACTGATTTATTGTTACAGTTTCTTATAACAGCTTTCATTGTGATAATCTTGAAGTAATTCTCACAAGTTTTTTTTTAATTTTATTTATTTTTGTATGTGTATGAATGTACTGTCTGCATGTAGGTTTGTGCACCCGTGTCGTGCGATGCCTCAGAGGTCAGAAGAGGGTCTCGGTTTCCCCTGGAACTGGAGTTCTCCTGGAATTGGAGTTACAGATGGTTCTTAGCTGCCATGTGGGTGCTGGGGATAGAACCCAGGTCTAACCACTAGGCTATCTCTCCAGCCCCTTAATTCTCATAAGTTTTACAGGTCTTTGGTTAAAACTGGACACTATTGCCGGGCGTGGTGGCGCACGCCTTTAATCCTAGCACTTGGGAGGCAGAGGCAGGTGGATCTTTGTGAGTTCAAAGCCAGCCTGGTCCACAGAGTGAGTTCCAGGACAGCTGAGGCTACAGGGAGACCCTGTCTCGAAAAGACCAAAAAAAAAACCAAAAAACTGGACACTATTGAAGTTGAGACCACAAAAGTACAAGTTATTCTGTCAGAGCCCCTCCCTGTCTGTACTTCATGGTAGTACCTTGAAACTAGAATAGAGATCTCTTGACTCGTGGACATACAAATACCTCTGTTTACAGTGTGGGCCAGGAGGGAGGTCTGCATGCTTCTGCACGTGGTCTCAGAGCTGCTGACGCCGCCCTTTCCTGCTCCTCCAATTGCAGATGTGTCCATTGAGATGCCGGAGGAGCTCGACATCTCTCAGTTGAGGGGTACAGGGCTACAGCCGGGAGAGGAGGAGCTGCCTGACATTGCCCCACCCCTGGTCACTCCGGATGAGCCCAAAGGTAGCCTTGGTTTCTATGGCAACGAAGACGAAGACTCCTTCTGCTCCCCTCACTTCTCCTCTCCGACATGTTAGTGATTCTTCTTCCTGCCTGTCTCTCTCCCTTGCTGACCGGGGAGGGCTTCTCTGAGCTGCCCGCCCCACACTGCCCTTTGTGTTTCTCCTGTCCTCCCTTTCAAATTTTCTCTGCCCTCTTTTGCTGGATGCGGAGACTGACTGGAATATTCCTAGCTGTGTTCTTAGTGCGGATAGCAGTAGCACAGGCTAACTGCGTATAATCTTTGCTACTTCCTTGGTTTGAGTTAGGCTGGAGTATTGTGCTCCAGAAATGGGGTGTATTCTGTGAGAATTAGCAGAAAATTGTTCACTGTAGGGATACTAGGCCCAAATTGTGCTGTGTGGTTATTTTAGTTCTCGTATAAGTAAGATGCCAGTCCATAGAAGAAAAATGTGTATAATGGGTGGTTGGGAGAGGGCTGGGGGCCTGGCATGTGGGAGGGAAAAGGTGTAGAAATAGTGACAGTAGGTCATACTGCCTACCATTCTCCACCATAGCACCCATGTTGGACGAGTCGGTCATCATACAGTTGGTGGAAATGGGCTTCCCCATGGATGCCTGCCGCAAAGCTGTCTACTACACAGGCAATAGTGGGGCTGAGGCCGCCATGAACTGGGTCATGTCGCACATGGATGATCCAGGTAGGCAGATGTGGCTCGCCGGGTGGAGCAGGGGGGCAGGGCCTCCATCTTTTCCTCAAATACTCAGCCACTTTCCATCCACAGATTTTGCAAACCCCCTCATCCTGCCAGGCTCCAGTGGGCCTGGCTCCATAAGTGCAGCAGCCGATCCCCCACCAGAGGACTGTGTGACCACCATTGTCTCCATGGGCTTTTCAAGGGACCAGGCTCTGAAAGCTCTGCGGGCCACGGTATGGGCCACACCAGCCTAGGACCTGGGCCCATGGGAAAGAGTGGGGCGGGAGGAAGGGTACGTTAGCATGTTTGGTGTAGGACCGAAGACCAGTACGCTGGGGCTGAGGCCGGCCAGAGGGACTGGCAGCTACAGTGCTGGCTGCTGTGCTGCCTGGCTTGTTAGGAGAAAGTAACACTTCCCTCATCTTCAAGAGCAATAGTTTAGAACGGGCTGTGGACTGGATCTTCAGTCACATTGACGACCTGGATGCAGAGGCTGCCATGGACATCTCAGAGGGACGCTCAGCTGCTGACTCCATCTCTGAGTCTGTGCCAGTGGGACCTAAAGTCCGGGACGGTCCTGGAAGTGAGTGCCCGGAGACAGGCAAACCCAAGGCTGCCTGGCTGCTCCGATACACCAGGCCACTCGTTCTAGCAGTTCTGCTCCCCTCGAGTCTGAGGGGTTGGAAGCTTCGTGTCCCTAGGGATTGTGGGGTGGGATTCTAGGAGGCTGAGAGAGCCTTTGGCCCAAACACTTGTCCTGAGTTTGAGCTGTTAGATACTTTCACCTGGGCATCTCTCTTGTTTCGTGCTCTGCCTTATGTGTCTCTCTCTCTCCTTCCCCAGAGTATCAGCTCTTTGCCTTCATTAGTCACATGGGCACCTCTACCATGTGTGGTCACTATGTCTGCCACATCAAGAAGGAAGGAAGGTAGGAGACCAGCACCATGCACTGCGCATGGAGAGGTGGTGATGGGAATGAGGGGAAACCTGGAAGTCCCTAGAATATCTGTTGGAGGAGGCAAAGAAGAATGCCTCCTTCAGGGACAGCCAAACTATCCCGAGCTGAATCTGGGCACCTTCTTTTGTAAATGAAGTTTTGCTGGAACACAGTTATGCGTGTTCATGGATTGCATGTACCAGCAGGAAATTTGAGGTAAAAACCACAATTACTCAGTGAAAATACTGGCCTTAGCTGCGTGTGGCAGTATATGCCTCTGATACCAGCTTTGGAGGCAAAGTCAACTGGACTATGTTCTCGCTCAGCCTCAGCTACATACTGAGTTTCAGGCCAGCCTGGGCAACGGGAGGAGTGTGAGTGTAATTATTAAAAATACAATCTGAGCCGGGCGTGGTGGCGCATGCCTTTAATCCTAGCACTTGGGAGGCAGAGGCAGGAGGATCTTTGTGAGTTCAAGGCCATCCTGGTCTACAGAGTGAGTTCCAGGACAGCTGGGGCTACAGGGAGACTCTGTCTTGAAAAGACCAAAAAAAAAAAAAAAAAAAAAACAAAAACAAAATAAATAAAAATACAATCCTGGGGGCTAGAGAGATGGCCTAGCAGTTAAGAGTGCCGACTGCTCTTGCAGAGGACCTGGGTTTGATCCCCAGCACCCACATGGTGGCTGAGAGCTGTCTTTAACTCCAGTTCCAGGGGAATCCGACCCTCTCTTCTGACCTCCGCAGCATTGCACGACATGGGTGCAACAAACCTGCATGCAGACAGTACATTCATACACATAAAGAATAAATGAGGGGCTGGAGATGGCCTAGCGGTTAAGAGCGCCGACCGCTCTTACAGAGGACCCGGGTTCGATCCCCAGCACCCACCATGGCGGCCGAGAGAACCGTCTGAAACTCAATTCCAGGAGAACCCAGTTCCAGGGGAATCTGAGACCTTTCTTCTGACCTCCGCGGCATTGCACGACACGGGTGCACAGACCTGCATGCAGACAGTACATTCATACACATACGGAAATAATATAATTAATAAAAAAAAAAATTAAAAAAAAAAAGAATAAATGAAGCCGGGCGTGGTGGTGCACGCCTTTAATCCTAGCACTCAGGAGGCAGAGGCAGGCGGATCTTTGTGAGTTCAAGGCCAGCCTGTGTACAATAGTCAGGACAGCTGGGGCGGCTACCGGAGACCCTGTCTCGAAAAGACCAAAAAAAAAAAAAAAGAATAAATGAAATAAATAAATAAATAAATAAAAAATACAATCTGGACTCGGGAGGCAGAGCCAGGTGGATCTCTGTGACTTCAAGGCCAGCCTGGTCCACATAGTGAGTTCTAGGACACCTGGAGCTACAGGGAGACCCTGCTTCAAAAAGCTCCACCCCCACTCCCAAAAAAATCTGGAGCCAGGCTTGGTGACACATATTTGTAATCCCAGCACTCCGGAGGTAAAGGCAAGTGGATCTTTGAGATGGAGACCAGCTGGGGCTACAAAGTTTCCTAGTACCCATGTCAGGTGACTCACAACTGCTTGTAACTCCAGCTCCAGGCCTCTTCTGGCCTCTGTGGGTCCCTGCACCTACCCATACATACACATGCACATATACAGTCTACATATTGAGTTCCAGGACAGCTGGGACTAAAGGGAGACCCTGTCTGAAAAAGACCCCCCCAAAAATATGAAAATAAAAAGTCTTTACAATCTAGGCTAACAAGATCTCAGTGGGTAATGGCACTTGCTGCCAAGCCTGAGGACGTGAGTTAGATCCCCAAGACCCACAGGATAGGAGAGAACTTTCCTCTGACCCCTACATACAAACCCTGGTATATGCACCCACTCTCACTAAGTAAGTAAAATGTTACTATTTATTTTGAGACAGAGTCTCACTGTAACCCTGACTAGCCTGGACCTCACAGAGATCTGAATGTCTCTGCCTCCTGAATGCTGGGATTAGAGGCATGTGCCACTACACCCAGTGAATGAATGTAATTTACTTATTTTGGTGGGTTTTGAGACAGGGTCTCCCTGTAGCCCCAGTTGGCCTCAAACTTGCTATGGAAACCAGGCTGGCCTCCATCTCACAAAGATCTGTCTGCCTTTGCCTCCCAGACTAATAAATGTAATTCTAAAAAATAAAATCTGGGGGCTAGAGAGATGGCTCAGTGGTTAAGAGCACTGATTGCTCTAGCAGAGGATCTGGGTTCAATTCCCAGCACCCACATGGCAACTAAGAACCACCTTTAAGCTGGGCATGGTGGTGCACGCCTTTAATCCTAGCACTCGGGAGGCAGAGGCAGGCGGATCTTTGTGTGAGTTCAAGGCCAGCCTGGTCTACAGAGTGAGTTCCAGGACAGTTGGGGCTACAGGGAGACCCTGTCTCAAAAAGACCAAAAAAAATAAAAAAATCTAAAGACATCAAATAGGGAGCTAGAGAGATGGTTCAGTGGTTAGGACAATTGCTGTTCTTGCAGAGGTCCTGGGTTCAATTCCCAGCATACCGCGGCTAACAACTGTTCATAATCCCAGTTCCAGGGGATCTGCTACCCCCTCTGGCCTTTGCAGGCATTGCACATATGTGGTGCACTTACGAACATGCAGGCAAAACAATCATATACATAAAATAAAAAATTTTCAAAGACATAAAATGGGAGAAATGACCCTTACGAGATTCTGAGCTCCCTTCAGGTGGCTAGTTGGAGTGTGGATGTGGGGAGTGAGGGATGCCCACCTTCTGCAGGAGCACCTGGGGGCCAGGCCCGGAGATGAACTGGGTGCAGCTTGGAATGGCCCTTGGTTCACTCTTCGCTGTGTCTCCCCCACTTCCCAGATGGGTGATCTACAATGACCAGAAAGTGTGTGCCTCTGAGAAGCCACCCAAGGACCTGGGATACATCTACTTCTACCAGAGAGTGGCCAGTTAAGAGCCTGCCCTCACCCTTCCCACTGAGGGCAGGGGACAGAGCAGCTGGACCGAGGGCAGGGACTGAGGGACTGCAGACCCTGCTCTGTACCCTTTTCTTTTTGTCCCCCACCAGCAGGAGTGAGCGGGAGGCCATAGGAGAATGGGTACTCAACAGACTCTGGGGATAGAGGTGGGAGGGACAGGAAGGGCCAACTGCCTCTCAGCCAGGAAACCTTGTTGCTGCCCTGCCCCTTGAACCTACAGTGCTCTGCTTCTCTGTGTAACGCGTGGCCCAGCCCCTGGAACGGGGAGGGGCCTTCTCTGTGTGTGTGAGTGTAGCTTTGTGCATCCTCTTCCAGGGGAGGGAGCACTGTGCCCCCCTCCCCTTACGTGTTTGCTCCCCTGTGGTTGGGCTTGGAGGGATTTGAGGGGATGGGGGCTGCCCCTCCCCTTCCCCATGTCCTCCTGCCTCAGCCTCCCATTCTGTCTCTTCCCAGTCCTCTGGAAAAATGCCAAAACACATGACGTGAATAAAAGTACAGTGACTGAACTGGTCCCTGTAGTTCTTTAGGGGAGACTTACCGTCCCGTTCTGCGCCCCCCCTCCCCCTGCAGTTCTAATTGTCTTTAGTTTTAGAGTGCGTGGGGTGGGGGAAGTGAATAAAGGGAAACTTAGAGCACAAAGCTAAGACAGGCTGGAAGCCCTTCCATCCCCAACTCGGAGGAGGGCCCAAGTGTCCCTGGACAGTACTGGGCCTCAGTCCCTTGCAGTTCTTTTCAGGTCTTAGCCAGATGGACCAAAGGGTGGTATACAGTTGAGGGGAATGGGTGTTGGCTGCAGAATTTACTAAAGCTCCTCAGCTACTCAGTGGCTGCCAGTGTGGACTCTGTGTGTTTGCCACACCTGGGCCTCAGTGGTCGGGAATGCAGCCACTCGGACAGGGGACAGGGAAAAGGCGGTCTTTCTCAGAGTTGGAGAAGTGCTCCCTGCGCTCAGCCCCAGGGACCTAGTGTAAGGCCAGGCTGCCACCAGCTCTGCTAGGAATCCGCTCTGGCCTTCTGAAGTCGCAAAGTTGGGCCCCACGATCACAGGGCTCCACATGTCATCTGTCCAGCAATTGTGGCGGGGCGTCTGAATAGAAGCCCCTAGAATAGAACGTTGCTACAAGAAAAGGGCCAGCGAGCACTAGGAGACAGACCTGGGCGGGGAAGGCTTCCAGGCAACGGGCGGGGCTAACCGTGGCGGAGGATGGGGGAAGAGGCGGAGTTCTTCACTGCGCTCTATATAAGGGCACGGCTGCGCGTTGAAACTGACCTTCAGCCACCAGCAGCCCATCCCTGCGCCATGGCGCCTTCCAGGAAGTTTTTCGTGGGGGGCAACTGGAAGATGAACGGAAGGAAGAAGTGTCTGGGAGAACTCATATGCACCCTGAACGCGGCCAAGGTGCCGGCAGACACCGGTGAGCCGGGTCAGGGCGGCGGCGGGGGGGAGCCGGTCGGATGTGGCCGCGCCCGCTCCGCGAGCGAGCGCGTGGACCTGGATGCAGGGCTGCGGGGACGGGGCCAGAGCGTGTCCAGGCAGGGCTGAGATGTGGCTGAGGGGGAAGGAGGGACAACTAACGGTGCCCCGGGCCTGTGGGGCGGGAAAGGACTTTTTATCGCGGGTCTGGGAAGAAGGTCGCCCCTGGGAATGGACTGGGGCTGCACCAGTCAGAGAGCAGGGTTAAGAAGCAGAGCCCGAGCCGGGGTGGGTGGTGGAGAGAAGCTGGCGCGTGCCCCCGGAGTGGGGGAGGAGGCCGAGCTTGCGCGGGCTGCCAGCTACCTGCCCCTCGGCTGTGGAGCCGTGCGCCTCCGCACGTAGCTCATGACTCCTCCCCGCGCCGCTGCAGTTCTGGGCCTCTGGGCTGGGGGCTCCCAGATTCCTGCCCCTCCACAGCCTGGGCCTCTACTGCCTTCCACAAAGGGATGGAGCAGGTGCCAGCCATGCTGAGCCATTGGGGAATGAAGAATGCACTACAGCCTTCCCCAGGCTGGACATGGGAAAGCACAAGGTCTCCATGATCTAGGCAGCACCCTGCCGCTCTGTCCTTCCCTTCCCAGGCGCCTACATCACCGGGATGATGGAGGGCATCCTTGCTCATTTATTACCCGAAGTGCTCAATACAAACTCCAGGAGTTAGCCTCTTCTCCTTAATCTAAAAATCCTTGCCGGGTTGGAGGAGTGTTATTTTAGAAAGGACTCAGGGTTGGCCCCTGGAGAATGCTGAGTCTAGGAGGTGCCCATTCCCAAAATAGCTGGAGGAAATTAGAGCCACAGCTGGTAAAAGAGCAGAGGGCAGGGTGAGAGCCATGCCCTGTTGGGGGCATCAGGAAGGCTCTGGGGTTGGTACAGGTCCAGGCTGGGCTGGACAGTGGACAAAGGTCATCTTTCTGGAGTCAAAAGGAGAGGAAAGCAGAACCAAGAAAGGAATGGCGGGGCTGGAGAGAAGGCCTAGTGGTTAAGAGCACCGACTGCTCTTGCAGAGGACCCGGGTTCGATCCCCAGCACCCACATGGCGGCTGAGAACCGTCTGTAACTCCAATTCCAGGAGAACTCCAGTTCCAGGGGAATCCGACACCCTCCTCTGACCTCCGCGGCATTGCACTACATGGGTGCACAAACCTATATGCAGACAGTACATTCATACACGTAAATAAATAAATAAATAAAAATTAGAAAAAAAAAAAAGAGAAAGGAATGGGGAGGAGAGTCAGAGAGGGGACAGGAACGAGACTCCAGGGCACTGTGATAGCAAGGCCGACAAATGCTTTCTTTGCTTCCATCCTCAGAGGTGGTCTGTGCGCCCCCCACGGCCTATATCGACTATGCCAGGCAGAAGCTGGATCCCAAAATTGCTGTGGCTGCCCAGAATTGCTACAAAGTAACTAATGGGGCCTTCACTGGGGAGATCAGGTGAGATGGACATAGAGGAGGCGCAGGACACTTCCCTCCTTAGAGAGGACACCAGGTGCCTCCTTGCTGAACCTTGGCTCTCTCTTTCCTTAGCCCTGGCATGATCAAAGACTGTGGAGCTACGTGGGTAGTTCTGGGGCACTCGGAGAGAAGGCATGTCTTTGGGGAGTCAGATGAGGTTAGTACTCAGGAGGGAGGGGGGAGATGCCTTTATTCCAAGAGAATGTCTCACCCTGTTTGTTCCTCAACAGCTGATTGGTCAGAAAGTGGCCCACGCCCTGGCAGAGGGACTTGGGGTGATTGCCTGCATTGGGGAGAAGTTAGATGAAAGGGAAGCTGGAATCACTGAGAAGGTCGTTTTCGAGCAAACCAAGGTTATTGCAGGTATTTCTGGAGAAAGGGACCTTTGAACCTAGAAAGGGCCACAGAGCATTGCAGGGGGTGGGGTCCAAAGCCCTGAAGCCTGCCTCCCGATCCTATGCTGAGCCTGAAAGGAGAAGTCTGCTTGCTTGGCTATTTCTGCTCCTGCAGAAGGGATAAATGCAATCTTTAAAACCCACAAGGAGCCAGCAAAATGGCTTAGGGGTAAGGGTGCTTGCTGCCAATCCGACGGCCTGAGTTTGAGCGAGCCCCAGAACCTGCATAGGAGTGAACCAATTCCCATGAGTTGTCCTCTGACCTCCACATGGTGTGCCATGGCACGTGTGGGCATGCACACACACGTACAGTAGTGGCAAAAAAAATTGAAAAACAGCCACTGACGGCAATAGAGCATCCCTGACCTTCATACCCTGGGGAGCCTGGCCTGCCAGTCCTTCCTGGTCACCCTTCCCTCTCTGTGATCCCTGCCCTGCAGATAATGTAAAGGACTGGAGCAAGGTTGTCCTGGCCTATGAACCCGTATGGGCCATTGGTACCGGGAAGACCGCAACACCCCAACAGGTAACTGTGTCCAGGAACTCTCTCCTCATCCTCTCCTGCTTCAGTAGACAGTCACAGAGACCATCTGGACCAACCCGTTGCTTGATAGGGAGCCCCCAGACTCACATGATGGCTTGTCCAGGGCTGGTCATTCTGGGCTGGGTAGGCTTAGCCTTGGTATTCTGACTCAGACCCTGGGGATTTTCCAGAAACCAAACTCTGCATTGGTCCTAGTGTTTTTTTTTTTGTTGTTTTTTTTTTTTTCTTCTGAATGAGGGGGAAGGAAGAGTCTTACCAAGACTTCCGTTTTCTTCTAGGCCCAGGAAGTACACGAGAAGCTCCGGGGATGGCTTAAATGCAACGTGTCTGATGCAGTGGCTCAGAGCACCCGCATCATTTACGGAGGTGACTGGGTTTGGCTCCAGCCTAGGTGGAGGGGGTCGGGGTCTAAGTGGACCAAGCCCTCCTCACACAGGGTTGGAGTGTCTGTCTATCCCTGACCAAGTTTCTTTTGCTTCCAATCCAGGTTCTGTCACTGGAGCAACCTGCAAAGAGCTGGCAAGCCAGCCTGACGTGGATGGCTTCCTTGTGGGTGGCGCTTCCCTCAAGCCTGAATTTGTGGACATCATCAATGCTAAACAATAAGCACCATCCATCTCCCCTGTCCTTTTGCTCAGCCACGGGACTAGGTAGACCAGAAGCCTCGTAACTGCTTCCACCAGTCAACATCCTTCCGATGTCATCTGCCCTTTCTTGTGGCCTAATCCAAACTGTACCTTCCCATGCCGTTTACACCTTTCTCCTTGTGATGGTAGGGACCAGGCCAATCCCTTTACCATTTACTATAATGGTTAGACCTAAACATGTCACCAGGGTGGCTTCTTGCTTGAGGGGTGGAAGAAGTCAGAAAGCGAAATCACTTTGCTGTTCTCTCCCCTCTCCCACAGTGCCCAAGACCTAGTGTTGTGTTTGTGAGCCATCCCACATAAGGGAAATAAACACCTGGCGCTAAACACTGCGGTTTGTCTTCCTTCACTGCACCTGTCAGGACTATGGCAGAACAGGCAAAGAAAAACAGATTTCTGTAGTAATACATGTCATTTTTTTACTTGAAAAAACACCTTTCTCATCAGGCTGCTTCAGCCTTTAGTACCCTTCCCCCTCTTACCCCTCTAGTGGGGGTTAGAGAAGGCGCTCAGCCTCACTGGCTTTAAGGGTCTGACCAGGCCAAAGGTGCCTCCTCCCACTGCCCTCAGGGTAGGGGCGGCGGCAAGGTGCCAGCACAATCTGTGGTACCACAGGGTTACCGGTAGAGCAGGTAGCGTTTCATGGCTGGGGGCAAAGGCAGAGAGGATATCTGGCCAAGCCGGGTATCCCCCAGGGCATGGCGCACACACAGGCGACTCAGGTGCAGAAGGGACTGTGGCTCCTCCACTAGGGGAGAGAAGGAAGGGAAGGTAAGTAGGGGTGCAGGCACCGGCCAGACGTCCTAACTCTCAGGCCCTGCCCAGGCTCTCTTATTTTCTACTCCACTTCTGCTTCTGCCTCCACCTCGGCTAAGAGAATCAAATTCCCTGAATTTCTGCAGTACAGTAGGCAACAGCCCAAAGCGGCTGCAACCAGGATGGGGCTGGCCCAGAGGCCTGGAACTGGGCTTGAAAAGATGGAGGAATGGGCCTCCCTTGCAGACTACAATCGCAGAGCACCAGCTCCCAGGCCCGCCCTAGCCCAGGCTCCTCCCCTTGGGCCCACCCCAATGCCCTGTCTCCTGGCTTTCCTTCCGGGTGCCAGGGCCCCAACCCTTCCATCTTGAGGGTTGACTGGGGAAGGAAGGTATGTGGCACAGACAGGTCAAAGCCCGCGGAATCTGGTACACACCCTGTGTGCCTGGCCCTGCCAGCCCTTTTTGAACCTGTACACCTAGCCCAGCACCCATTTAACCCTTTTCTCTCTTGTTCAAGGGCGGAACCCTGGAGTACCGTCAATTTTGAGGGCTTGCCACTTGCCAAAGGAACTTGAATAGATGGCTTTTCTAATTCTCAATTTAACGTCCACTGCTGCTGAGATTCTGGCCTTAAACAGGGACAGGGGCAAGGCACAAAAAGCCCCCTCCTGTCTGACCTTCCATCCCAAACCATTGCTAAAAGTGGTAATGTCCTCCCCACACCTGGTCCAGGCCTCACCTCTTCTTTCGCCCAGGTAGCGGATGCCAACCTGGCACTGGCCCCAGACAGCGCTTACAGAGGGATAGAGGGTCTTGCCCCTCAGTCCGTGGAAGGCTGGTCCCAGGTAGGTGCCCCCAATAGCGTAGCCCAGTGTCCCCTCTTCCATGTCGAGAACCACTAACAGCCTCTCTGGCACCACTAGCTGTTGACCCCGGGGTCCGGCTGGATATTGGGGGGCTTCAATTCCCTTACTCTGATGATACAGTTTCCCCCGCCCAATGTCCCAGCCCCAGGATTCCCTGTTGCTGCCCAACAGCGCGGCATAGTGGTCGGCCTGCAGCGGGGCGAGGGCGGTGGCCACGCCCACCACCGCATGGGTGCCCCTCTGCTCCAGGGGCCAGCTGATCTCCCAGGCGTGCAGGCCCCTCGAGTAACCCCTCTTTCCCCGGACTCCATCAGTGCTCTGAGCCACGGGCCTCCGCTCAAAGCACAACCCGCCTTCCTTGACCTCGATGTTCTCTGAGCAATCTTTGGGGTTCCAGCCGTGGCGACGTTGGGCCCCTAGATCAGGACTGGGGGCTGACAGGAGCTCCTCCAAACCCTCGGGAGGAGACAGGTCAGAGCACAGAGCCTGCTGCGAGGTGGGGGTGCTGCTGCTGCCCCTTGCCAGAGCCGTCTGGCCCATGAGGTGAGCAGCTGGAGGGCTCCCCGAAAGTCTTGCTGGGGCGTCTCCTGAAAGTTGAGCTCCAGATCTTCACCTGGAACGATATGGGGGACAGAAAGAACTGTGAAACGCCGGATCCTATGGGGGGGGGCGTTCTTTTCCCAGGGACCCCATCCGTTCACCCATGTGTGCCAACCGCCCCCCGCCCCCCCGTTTCTCCAACCCTCCTTGGCCTATCACCCTGATTCGACCCATCGGCACTGGGTCGCCCGAGCTTCCCGCGAGTTCGCCCCGTTCCGCTGTCCCCCTTGCTATTGCCCGAACCTCTCTTGGTTCCCCAGCCGGATGGGACCTCAGTGGACGCACAGGCGAGGCAAGCTCACGCCAGACGGCAAACAGCTTCCGGCTCCAGCGGCCTAGAGGGAGGACCGCCGGGAGGAAGCCCGCCCGCGCCCCGCCCCTGGGCTCTGTGGGCAGGTTAACCCTCTCGTCACCTCCCAGGCCACGCCCTCCAGGCCACGCCCCCATGGGAAGATGGCCAGCTGCAAAGAATCAGGGAGAGGTCCCAGGGGCCGAGGTGCCCCCCCCTCCCCCGTTCTGGATGCATAACCCTTGCTCACCGCCCCCGGCGCCCACCGCGATAGGCCCTGAGATGTCACCTCCACAGTGAGGCTCTCCATAAACAGTTAATCCGCCCCAGGCCACCATGACGGCTGAGCTGCCTGCCCCCCACATCCTGGTTCCGAATTAACCCTTTGATGACACCATCGCCCTGGGAGCTCTGTGGGAAGCGGTTCTTCACTGGAAACCTTTGTGCTGGCTGGACAACCCACTCCCGAGGCTCTCAGTGTAAGAGGCATTCATTGTCTCCGTTCCTGAACTGTTGTTCCCATTACCGCCACCCCCGTGTTGTATCCCGTTTCAGCATTTTGAGTAGTGGGACCGCTGGGAGTGGGGACTGTCCCCCATGGGCTTCAGGGGTTGGTTTTGATTGAAGCCAAGTCACCTAGCTGTGTGATCTTGGGAAGATCACACGCCACCACGCCCGGCTTGGCACACGCCTTTAATCCCAGCACTCCGGGAGGCAGAGGCAGGCGGATCTCTGTGAGTTCGAGGCCAGCCTGGTTTACATAGTGAGTTCCAGGACAGCTGGGGCTACAGGGAGACCCTGTCTTGAAAAGACAAAAAAAAAAAAAAAAAAAAAAAAGAGAGAAAGGAAGGAAGGAAGGAAGGAGAGAACTGACTCCCTCAGGCTTTTACAGATGCATGTACATGCATTGTACATGCATTTGAACTTACACACGAATAAATACATAAGTAAATACAATAAATAAATAAGCTTTTTTGTTTTTTGTTTTTTGTCTTTTTGAGACAGGGTCTCCCTGTAGACCCAGCTTTCCTGGAACTCACTATGTAGACCAGGCTGGCCTTGAACTCACAAAGATCTGCCTGCCTCTGCCTCCAAGCCTGGCATAAGCTTTTTTATTTTTTATTTTATTTTTATTTTTTTAATTTTATTTATTTCTGTATGTGTATGAATGTACTGTCTGCTTGCAAGTCTGTGCACCCGTGTCGTGCAATGCGGCGGAGGTCAGAAGAGGGTGTCAGATTCCCCTGGAACTGGAGTTCTCCTGGAATTGGACTTTCAGACGGTTCTCCGCCACCATGTGGGTGCTGGGGATCGAACCCGGGTCCTCTGCAAGAGCGGTCGGCGCTCTTACAGAGGACCCGGGTTCGATCCCCAGCGCCCACATGGCGGCCGAGAGCCGTCTAAAACTCCAATTCCAGGAGAACTCCAGCTCCAGGGGAATCCGAGACCCTCCTCTGACCTCCGCGGCATTGCACGACACGGGTGCACAGACCTGCATGCAGACAGTACATTGATACACATACAGAAATAAAAAAATAAAAAAAAAAAATTAAAGAGTCCACCAAAGTCCAATTTGGCAAACCAATTAGTTTGTTGGGCTTACTTACAGAAATATGTGTGAGGAGGTTATTTACAGGAACATGAATAACTCCACGCATCTCTGAAAAGCCCACCCCAGCCGCATCCTCCGTGTGACTTGTAGGCAGCTAGCCACACAGGCCTAAGAGTCTCTTCTGCCCAGCAGAACTTTGATGTTGGAGAGAGAGGGACCTTCCGAATCTTTGCGTTTCATCTGTGTCTTAGTAAGCCTCCGTCCAGGACAGAAGTGTTTGGATTTGGAGGATAATGCTACATAGTAAATGGCACTCATGACACAGGGTTGTAGTGTAGAAGTGATTCAGATAAAGGACTATGGTTACTGTTGTCAATTTGACAGACTAGAATCACCTGGGAGACTGCCCTCTCTGCACTTGGGGCGGGGTATTTTGAATGCTTTAATAGAGAGGAGAAGACCCACCCACTGTGGGTGATGCTATTCTCTGGCTGGGATCCTGGGCAGTGTAACTGGAGAAAGAGAACTAGCTGAGCCCCATACATTCTCTGCCCTGCTCTTCTGACTGCAGGCAGACGTGATGTGACCAGCTGATTTAATTTCCTGCTGCCTTAACTTCCCCATCCTGATAGACTATGCCTTGAACTGCAAGTTAAAATAAACGCTCTCTCTCTTAAGTTGCTTTTCTCTGTGTATTTTTATCATAACAGGAAAAGAAACCAAGATAATACATAAGGTGATATTTATGTCACATAGTCAAAATTATCCTGGCAAATCCCTTACTTAATCTAGTTATTAGGTGCAGCATAAGTTGGCTGACCTGGAGCTTGCTATGTAGACAAAGCTAGCCTCAAACTCACAGAGATCCACCTGCCTCTGCCTCCCAAGTGCTGGGATGAAAGGCTCCAACCACCAGAGGTGGGTCAGAATAAAACTTTATGTTTTATTTTATTTTAAACATATTTTATTAAAAATATTTTATTTTGGGGGGCTGGAGAGATGGCTCAGTGGTTAAGAACGCTGACTGCTCTTGCGGGGACCTGGGTTCAATTCCCAGCACTCACATGGCGGCTAAGAACCGTCTTTAAGCCTGGCATGGTGGCGCACGCCTTTCATCCTAGCACTCGGGAGGCAGAGGCAGGAAGATGTCTGTGAGTTCAAGGCCAGCCTGGTCTATAGAGTGAGCTCCAGGCCAGCTAGGACTAAAGGGAGATCCTGTCTCAAAAATACCAATTTTTTTTCTTATTTATTTTTATTTTATTATTATTTTTTATTTTTTAGTATTTTTGAGACAGGGTCTTCCTGTAGCCCTAGCTGGCCTAGAACTCGCTTCGTATACCAGGCTGGCATTGAACTCCAGGGATCCACCTGCCTCTGCCTCCTGAGTCCTGAGATTCAAGGTTTGGGCTACAATGCCCAGCCTATTATTTTTTATTTTATGTGTATGAATGTACTGCCTGGATGTATATAAGTGCACTCATGTCATGCAATGCCTGAAGAGGCCAAAAGATGGTGTCAGGTCCCCTGGAACTGGAGTTACTTAAGGTTATTAACGGCCAGGTGGGTGTGCTGGGAATTGAACCCCAATCATCTGCAAAAGCACCCAGTGCTCTTCCACTGAGCCTCAAATTATATACATATATATGTATGTATATATTTTATGTGTATGAGTGTACTGTCTGCGTGTAGGTTTGTGCACCCGTGTTGTGCAATGCCGCGGAGGTCAGAAGAGGGTCTCAGATTCCCCTGGAACTGAAGTTCTCTTGGAATTGGAGTTACAGATGGTTCTCGGCCGCCATGTGGGTGCTGGGGATCGAACCCAGGTCCTCTGCAAGAGCAGTTGGCACTCTTAACCACTAGGCCATCTCTCCAGCCCCCAAATTTTATATTTTAGAGGGAAATAAGAAAACATACTGAAAAGAAAGATGTGACTCTGACTACTTGCACCCACCCAGCCTGGCTGTTCTTGGCAATGTGTGGCAACAATGTCATGTGTGCCACAGGACTGTGGTGAATGTTAGCACACTTATCACTTCTGTGATAAGTGAATGGATGAAATCTTGGGGACAGAATTAGCCTAAGCCATGGCTGGCTATAGTTCAGGTTGAGACACTTACTGTACAGCTGCAGCTGCTACTGTTATTTAAATTGTTCACCTACCATTGCCAATGAATCTGGAGCTTCTATTGGTACATCTATTGAAACATCTATTGGTAACAGTTCAAATGCTTCATAATGCTATAAGTAATTTTAACTTTGTGGTTGTTTGGTTGGTTTTGATATCGTTTCATAGCCTCAAATTGGCTATGTAACCAGGAGCTGAGTGCTGGGATGAAAATTTGTGTTTTTGAGTCAAGGTCTTGCTCTGCAACCCAGGCTGGTCTTGAACATAAAGCAATCCTCTTGCCTCAGCCGCCCAAGTGCTGGGATTACAGACATAAGCCACTCTGCCAGACTTTTTGTTGTTCTTTTAAAAGAAAGATTGGAGGGGCTGGAGAGATGCTCAGTGGTTCAGAGCACTGGCCACTCTCCCAGAGAACCCAAGTTCGACTCCCAGTATGGCTAACAACCATTTGTAACTCCAGTTCCAGGGGAATTTTGACCCCCCTTCAGGCATTGCATGACATGGGTGCACTTACATGTGGGCAATACACTCATACACATATTTTAAAAGGGGGTTCAAGTGCCGGGCGTGGTGGTGCACGCCTTTAATCCTAGCACTTGGGAGGCAGAGGCAGGCGGATCTTTGTGAGTTCAAGGCCAGCTGGTCTACAGAGTGAGTTCCAGGACAGCTGGGGCTACAGGGAGACCCTGTCTCGAAAAGACCAAAAATAAATAAATAAATAAATAAATAAATAAATAAATAAATAAAAGGGGTTTCAGAATTTGTAGCTCTGAAGAACTATATTGCCAGTGGGCCTGGGCATGGGGGGAAGGAAGTATTCAGGGCTTTTAGTTAGGAGTAGCAATGCAGTTGGGCATTTTCCCCTAGAAGATACAGACATTGTGAGTTCCTAGCACCCATATGGCAGCTAACAACCATCTATAACTCTAGTTCCAGGGTATCCAACACTCTTCTGCTCTGTGGGCATTGCATACATATGATACACTTTCAAGTATGCAGGCAAAACAAACAAAGAATAAATAAAAATTAAACTTAATTTTTTTTTTTTGTCTTTTTTTGAGACAGGGTCTCCCTTTAGTTGCAGCTGGCCTGGAGCTTGCTATGGAGATCAGGCTGGCCTTGAACTCACAGAGATCCACTTGCCTCTGCCTCCTGAGTGCTGGGATTAATGGCGTGGGCTGTCGCGCCCAGCCAATTTTTTTTTTTTTTGGTCTTTTTGAGGCAGGGTCACCCTGTAGCCCCAGCTGTCCTGGAGCTCACTCTGTAGACCAGGCTGGCCTTGAACTCACAAAGATCCACCTGCCTCTCTCTTCCGAGTGCTAGGATTAAAGGCATGTGCCACCATCCCTGGCTGCCAATTTTTTTTTATTAATTTTATTTATTTCTGTATGTGTGAATGTACTGTCTGCATGCAAGTTTGTGCACCCGTGTCGTGCAATGCCGCGGAGGTCAGAAGAGGGTGTCGGATTCCCCTGGAACTGGACTTCTCCTGGAATTGGAGTTTCAGACGGTTCTCGGCCGCCATGTGGGTGCTGGGGATCGAACCCGGGTCCTCTGTAAGAGCGGTCGGCGCTCTTAACCGCTAGGCCATCTCTCCAGCCCCTGCCAATTTTTTTTTAATTCGTCTTTTTTTTTTTTTTTTTTGGCCTCATGTATGTATGCACACCATGTATGTATCTGTCTGATGCCAGAGGAAACCAAAAGGGGGCATCAGATCCTTGGGAACTGGAATCACAGGGAGTAGTGAGCTGCTTGATGTGGGTGCTGGGAATCTAACCTGGTCCTCTACAAGAGCAGGAAATGCTCTTAACATGGAGCCACGGCTCCAGCCAAGAGACAGAACTTTTCCTTTTTTTTTAGTTTTATTTTGTTTGGTGTTGGGGATTAATATGAAGCCTTCTGCTCATTGCTCTGCTACTGAGTTATGTGGCCAGTCTGAGTCTGGGGTCCCTCTTGACTTTTTATTAATATGAAGCCTTCTGCTCATTGCTCTGCTTCTGAGTTATGTGGCCATTCTGAGTCGGGGGTCCCTCTTAACTTTTTATTTAAACAGGTATCGCCATTCCTGGCCAATTTCTGGCTCAGGTCTTCCAGCAATAATTTAGAGGGCCTTTAATTTTGATTTGTTTGGGGCTTATATTGTTGCTTGCTTTTTAGGTTATTTATTTTACGTGCGCATGTGTGTGCACAAGTGTGTGCATGTGGCACAGGGCGTGGTGTGTGTAGAGGTCAGAGGACAACTTTTGGGACTCAGTTCAGCTCTCTCCTTCCACTATGTGGGTGCCCAGGTTGAACTCAGGCTTGGTGGCCAGTGGTTTTACCAGGTTGAGCAATCTTTTTTTTTTTTTTGGATGTGAATGAATATACAGTCTGCATGTAGGTTTGTGCATCTGTGTTGTGCAATGCCGCAGAGGTCAGAAGAGGGTCTCGGATTCCCCTGGAACTGGAGTTCTCCTGGAATTGGAGTTACAGTCGGTTCTCAGCCGCCATGTGGGTGCTGGGGATGGAACCCTGGTCCTCTGCAAGAGCAGTCAGTGCTCTTAACCGCTAGGCCATCTCTCCAGCCCCAGCCCAGGTTGAGCAATCTTATCAGCCAGTGTTTGGGTTGGGGTTTTTGTTTGTTTGTTTGGTTGGTTGGTTGGGGTTTTATTGGCGGGGTTTTTGTTTGTTTGTTTTGTTTTGTGTTTTTGAGACAGGTTCTCCCTGTAGCGTCAGCTGGCCTGGAGCTTGCTATGTAGACCAGGCTGGCCTTGAACTCACTGAGATCCTCCTGCCTCTCTGCCTCCTGAGTGTTGAGATTAAAGGCCTGCGCCACCAAGCCCAGCACAACACCCTTGGTTTTTAAGATAGTTTCTTTTCCAGAGATTGGGAAGACGGTAGTTTTCTTTGCTTAGGTGATAAATGAAGGGCTTGGATTGCCTTCGAATGGGTCATGTTAGGTGGAAACAAGGACCCTTACTTAATTCATTAGAACCTAACTGAAAAAAACAAATGCTAGAAACACTGGAGCCTCCCAAGATGCACAGCGAAGCTCAGCCCTGGGGTCAGCGGTCTCCATCTTACTTGCAAGCTGGCGGCGCTCTTTCCTATTAAACCCGACCATTGTTGAGTTCATGTTCACTGCGTCTGTGATGAAACGCGAGTGGATCTCTTTTTATCCTCACAACAAATTTTTCCAGTTTTTACACATCCGTACACAAGATTTAGATAAGTTTAACTTCAGCCTTGCTCAAGGACTAAAGAGCAGGTAAAACCATCGATCGATGATCAAACCTGCAAAGCCTCAGTTTCCAAACTCACCAATGAGGATGAAATCACAACTAGGATGAGGTGAAATAAACCTGGATTACTGGCGAGCAGGCGCCTGGGCCCCGCCTCTAGCCCCGCCCCCACCAAGTGGTCCAAGTCCTGTAACCATGGCAACGCTCCCAGAAGGGTGGGGGTGGGGGTGGGGAAGCTGACTCTAGCGGGGCTGGTGGTCACGTGAGCGGTTCTTCTTCAGCCTGAGGGTGTAGGGCGCCCCATAGCGGCCATGTGCCTCCCCAAGGCACTAACATTAGCCCTGGAATGTTCCACCGCCTGCAGAAACCTGGGTCTGAGGTTCAGGGTCCTTAAGGCTGTTGTGAGGGCGGCTCTAGGACTGGCCAGGAGAGGCCTCTCCAAGTAACAGAGTAGATGGGCGACAGAGTCACACAAGACCCTGATGGAGCATGATCTGCACCTGGCGCACAGGTGGTAAACGGGAGGAAGGAAGTATGGAAGAGAATCTCTTAATTGTGACTGCGTTGTTTTGTTGTTTTTTTGTTTTGTGTTGTTTTTTTTAATATACAGGCAGAACATCTACTTTCTTTTTTTTTTTTTTAATGTGTATGAGTGTACTGTCTGCATGTAGGTCGGTGCACCCGTGTCATGCAAAGCCGCGGAGGTCAGAAGAGGGCGTCGGATTCCCCTGGAACTGAGTTAAAGACATTTCTTAGCCACCATGTGGGTGTTGGGAATCGAACTGAACTGATTCCCAAAAGTTGTCCTCTGACCTCTCTGCAAGAGCAGTCGGTGCTCTTAACTGCTGAGCCATCTCTCTTTTTGAGACAGTGTCTCCCTTTAATCCCAGCTGTCCTGTAACTCACTTTGTAGATCAGGCTGGCCTTGAATTTATAGAGATCCACCTGCCTCTACCTCCAGAGTGCTGGGATTACAGGCTTGCGCCACCATGCCCGATGTGACTGCTTTGTTTTCAAGACTCCATTGTACAGTCCTGGATCAAATGTTTCCATCCACCCACCTTCCTGCCGTATGCCTAGGGACTTAGCAGGCTATCATTTTTTTTGTCCCAAGGAGGAAGGTCTGTAGTAGGAGAAAATTCAGGTTCTGCTAGCAATCACAGTTTAAAAGGGTCATGGAAGTGCACGCCTTTAATCCCAGCTCTCAGACAGATCGATGTAAACTTTAGGCCAGCCTGATCTGTATAGTGTGTTCCAGGTCAGCCAGGGCTACATAGACCCTGTCTCAAAAAAACAAAACAAAACAAAAACCCAAAAACAAACAAACAAAAAACTAAAAAAGACACAGTATGGATGTAGCTCAGTATAATTGTGGGATGTGGTTCATGGTGGAGGGCTTGCCTAGACCCTGGATTTGATTCCTAGTACTGGGGACAAAAAGCCCTAGGGGGAGAGGGGGCTCTCAGGAGGTCCCACCCTGCATGAGGTTTTATAGGCGGCTACTGGGGAAGGGAGAGAGGTTTTCTTTGACGGTGTAGGCACTGGTAGTTGTCCGTGCTCCTGTAAATAACGCCTCTCAAGTATCCATAAAAGCAACGCTAATGAGCAGGCATGGCGGCATGGTGGCACACGCCTTTAATCCCAGCACTCTGGAGGCAGAGGCAGGTGGACCTCTGTGAGTTTAGGCGCACCTGGTCCACATAGCAAGTAAGGTTAGCCAGGGCTACATAGTGAGACTGTCTAAAAAAAAATGGTGGTGGTAGTGGTGTGGTGGTGGTGGGGATGGGGTGGGATGGGGTGGTGTAAAATGGCTCAGTGAAGCCGGGCGTGGTGGCGCACGCCTTTAATCCTAGCACTTGGGAGGCAGAGACAGGCGGATCTTTGTGAGTTCAAGGCCAGCCTGGTCTACAGAGTGAATTCCAGGACAGCTGGGGCTACAGGGATACCCTGTCTCAAAAAAAAGACAAAAAACAAACAAACAAACAAAAAAAATGGCTCAGTGGTTAAGAACACTCTTGCAAAGGATTCTGGTTTGGTTCCAGCACCCACTGGGTGGCTAGCACCTATCCACAGCTCCAGTTCCAGAGGATCGGATGCCCTTTTCTGATTTCCATGGGCACTGCACACACATGCACTTACATGCAGACAAAACATCCATACATGGGCTGGAGAGATAGCCTAGCGGTTAAGAGCACCAACGCTCTTGCAGAGGACCCGGGTTCGATCCCCAGCACCCACATGGCGGCTAAGAACCGTCTGTAACTCCAATTCCAGGAGAACTCCAGTTCCAGGGGAATCCGAGACCCTCTTCTGACCTCCGCGGCATTGCACGACACGGGTGCACAGACCTGCATGCAGACAGTACATTCATACACATACAAAAAAAAAAATCCATACATATAAAATAAAAATAGTTCATTAGGGAGAAAATAAAAATAAAATAAAAAATAATAAGCTAAGAATATTTTAAAGTGGGGGGACGGCTAGAGAGATGGCTCAGCAGTTAACAGGGTTGGCTTCTCTTGCAGAGGACCTGGGTCTGGTTTCTAGCCCCTACATGAGGGCTAACAACCATCTATAACTCCAGTTCCAGGGGATCTGATGCCCTCTTCTGGCCTCCACAGGCATTGCATGCACAGGCATACACATACTGTATGTGTATGAATGTACTGTCTGCATGCAAGTTTGTGCACCCGTGCCGTGCAATGCCACGGAGGTCAGAAGAGGGTATTGGATTCCTCTGGAACTGGAGTTCTCCTGGAATTGGAGTTTCAGACGGTTCTTGGCCGCCATATGGGTGCTGGGGATCGAACCCGGGTCCTCTGTAAGAGTGGTCGGCACTCTTAACCGCTAGGCCATCTCTCCAGCCCTAGAGTCCCTTCTTTAGTCTCTTCAGTGACAGAATTCTGTGAACAAGAAAAGTAGGGATGGAGAAATGACTCAGTGGTTAAGGGGACTGGCTGTTCTTGTAAAGGAACCAGGTTTGATTCCCAGCACCCACATGGCAGCTCACAACCATCTGTAACTCCAGTTCCAGGGGATCCAATGCCTTCTTCTGACTTTCTCAGGCATTGCATGACATGGGTGCACTAACATACATGCAGGCAATACACTCATACACATAAAATAAAAATAATAAATAAAATATTTTAATTAAACAAAGAAATACATCAGCACATAGTTCTCTAATATCTAAACTTAGCTGTAGATCAAATAGCTTCTGGGGCTGGAGAGATGGCCTAGTGGTTAAGAGCACTGACTGCTCTTGCAGAGGACCCTGGTTCGATTCCCAGCACCCACATGGTGGCTGAAAGCCATCTTTAACTCCAGTTCCAGGGGACTCCGACACCCTCTTCTGACCTCCGCGGCATTGCACAACATGGGTGCACAGACCTACATGCAGAGAGTACACTCATACACATAAAAAAATAAATAAAATGCCGGGCGTGGTGGCGCACGCCTTTAATCCTAGCACTTGGGAGGCAGAGGCAGGCGGATTTTTGTGAGTTCAAGGCCAGCCTGGTCTACAGTGTGAGTTCCAGGACATCTGGGACTACAGGGAGACCCTGTCTCAAAAAGACCAAAAAATAAATAAATAAATAAATAAATAAATAAATAAATAAATAAATAAAATAAAAAAATAGTTCCTAAGACTCCATTTCAAATGTACAGCTACTGTTGACGCACATAGGTGCGTTTCTCCTTCCATCTGCACTTGACTGCCTTCCAGTGTGTCTTGGTCTTTCAATGACTCTGATAACTGCTTCACTCTGATTTATCCTGAAATTCTCTTCTGTGGCAGATGTGAAGTATCTTGCTGCTCCTGAATGGAGGTCCCCCAACCCCACCCCACCACTGTGGGCTCCCCCGGCTGTACTTCTACCAACTTTAAGTTACATTTCCTGTTGCTGGTAAGAGTAGGCTGCCACATGAATGTGAAAATCTACTGGAGGCGGTTGTGGCTCAGAGATGGCAGTGTTTGCTTACTACGATTGAGGCACTGAGTTCAATTCCTGGCACCCGAAACAAGCCCAAACAAACAAAAATCTATTGGATTTGGCATGGTATCTTATACTTGTAACCCCAGCTACAAATTGGGATTGCTCCAAGTTCAAGGCCAGCCAGGTCTAAAGGTAAGTTCCAGGCTAGCCAGGGCAGGGCGACGAGTGAGACTCTATCTCAAAATTTTAAACACAAATACACACAAAACCCTAAAAAGCTATTTACATTGGAAGAAGCTAATATTGCAGACCTTGATGACATTTGGAAGGGAACAAACTCTACTCACAAATTCATAATTGTTTTTACTATTATCAATTAAAAAGCAAACAATTTTAGGAGGACCATGAGCTGGATGTGTTGAAGATCAGCCTGGATAGTGAGTTAGAGATTGCCTGGTATACATAGATTGTGAGACTCTGTCTTAAAAAGGAGAGGGCAGCTGGAGAGATGTAACAAGCAGGGTGTCCATAACCCTGGTTTCTATGCCCTCTTCTGGTTTCTGCATGCAGAAGCTCCTGAACCTGCACACACACATATACACACACTCACACAGACACACCAACATACACATGGTACTAATAAGTTCAGTTTCTTCTGAGGGTCTCCTCTGGGATTGCAGATGGTTACCGTCTTGCTGTGAGCCCTCAGTGCCTTCTCAAACTGTTTTCTTTTTTATTTTCATTTATTTATTTATTTATTTATTTATTTATTTATTTATTTATTTATTTGAATGTACTGTCTGCATGTAGGTTTGTGCACCTGTGTTGTGCAATGCCGTGGAGGTCAGAAGAGGGTCTCAGAGGGTCTCGGATTCCCCTGGAACTGGAGTTCTCCTGGAATTGGAGTTACAAACGGTTCTCAGCCGCCATGTGGGTGCTGGGGATCAAACCCGGGTCCTCTGCAAGAGTGGTCATTGCTCTTAACCGTTAGGCCATCTCTCCAGCCCCTCAAACTGTTTTCTTATGTCCCTGGAGTCTCTGTGTCCATATTTCTTCTAATAAAGACACTGGAATGATGGACTAAGGCTTGCCTTAGCATGCTCATTTTAATTTCATATCTCTTTCTCTTTCCTTTTTTGAGATAGGGTCTCATACATCCTAGGCTGGGCCTTGAACTCACTATGTATTCAGAGATTAGAAACTTATGCCACCACGTATATGGTCCTGGGGATTAAGCCCAGGGTTTAGTGCATGCTAGACAGCACTCTACTGAGCTCCTTCCTTGACACTTGATCATCTCTTTAAAGATCCCATCTCTCTCGCCGGGCGTGGTGGCGCACGCCTTTAATCCTAGCACTCGGGAGGCAGAGGCAGGTGGATCTTTGTGAGTTCAAGGCCAGCCTGGTCTACAGAGTGAGTTCCAGGACAGCTGGGGCTACAGAGAGACCCTGTCTCGAAAAGACCAAAAAAAAAAAAAAAAAAAAAAAAAGGATCCCATCTCTCGGGGCTGGAGAGATGGCTCCGCGGTTAGGAGCGCCGACTGCTCTTGCAGAGGACTTGGGTTAGATCCCCAGCAAACACATGGTGGCTCAGAACCGTCTTTAACTCTAGTTCCAGGGGGATCTGACACCTTCTTCTGACCTTTGCAGCATTGAATGACACAGGTGCACTCTGTAGACTAGGCTGGCCTTAAACTCACAGAGATCCACCTGCCTCTGCCTCCTGAGTGCTGTGATTAAAGGTGTGCACCACCATGCCAGGCTTAAAGATGGTTCTTAGCCACCATATGGGTGCTGAGAATCAAACCTGGGTCCTCTGCAAGAACTCTTACCACCACTGAACCATCTCTCCCGCCCCCCAATCCTCCATTTTCATATATTGAAGCCCTAATCCCCAGAACCTCACAATATGACTATACATGCAGATAGGATCTTTTTTATTTTATTTTATTTTATTCTATTTTATTTTATTGAGACAGGGTTTCCCTATAGCCCCAGGTGGCCTGGCACTTGCTATGTAGACCAGGCTGGCCTTAGAGCTCACAGAGATCTGCCTGCCTCTGCCTGAGATTAAAGGCATACATGACCATGCTCATCAACATAGGATCTTTTGCTGGGCATGGTGTTGCATGCCTTTAATCCCAGCACTCGGGAGGCAGAGGCAGGTGGATCTCTGTGAGTTCAAGGCCAGCCTGGGCTACATAGTGAGTTCCAGGACAGCTGAGGCTACAGAGAGACCCTGTCTCAAAAAGACCAAAGAGAGAGAGAGAAAAAAAAGATTTATTTTATTTTATTTTATTTTTGGTCTTTTCGAGACAGGGTCTCCCTGTAGCCCCAGCTGTCCTGGAACTCACTCTGTAGACCAGGCTGGCCTTGAACTCACAGAGATCCGCCTGCCTCTGCCTCCCGAGTGCTAGGATTAAAGGCGTGCACCACCACGCCCGGCCGAAATAAGATTTATTATTTTTATTTATATGCATGAGTGTGTACCTGCAAGAGTTTATGTGTACCATATTGGTGCTGGTGCTTGCAGAGGCCAGTGGGATTGGCTGTATGTGACCTGCCTGATGTGTGTGCTGGGAATCGAACCCAAGTTCCTCTGCAAGAGCAGCAAATGCTCTTCTTAACTGCTGAGCCATCTCTGCAGTCCCAGAGATAGGATCTTTTTTTTTATGTGTATGAATGTACTCATACCCACACACAAACACACACACCCCTCTTTTGTTTTGTTGAATACCTCAAACTTTGTGCCTGTTAGAAGCATAAAGAGAGTCTTCTGAGAATCAGTGATTTGTAGAGAAAGGTATCAAAACAGTTTCCATTGAGACTCTGACCCCATGCTGTTCCCAGTCTAGAGAACACAGCCACCTACGTGCAGTGATCCTAGGATTTGGGGCGTGGAGGCGGAAGGATCAGAAGCTGAAGTCAAGGAAGATCCTTAGCTAGCAAATTCAAATGCAAGCCAGCTTTAGCAACACATCAAAAAAATAAAAGAAGCAACAACCCTGTAAGGCCAAATCCAAGTTTGACGACCTCCTGCATGCTTTCTGGGGGTTTCTGCAGTGTTGCCTGCTCCTTAGCCACATTCGCTAATAAATACCACTTCCTGTTAAAAAAAAAAAGTGCAGGTATGGTGGCCCAAGCCTTTAATCCTAGCACTTGGGAGGCAGAGGCAGGCGGATCTCTGTGAGGACAGCCAGAGCTACAGGGAGACCCTGTTTCAAAAAGACCAAAAAATAAAAATAAAAAATAAAAAGGAAAAAAAATGAGCCTAATTCCTTTCCTTTCTCTCTCCCTCATTTTCTTTTTTTTTTTTTTTTTTCGAGACAGGGTCCTGGAACTCACTATGTAGACCAGGCTGGCCTGATCTCACAGAGATCCACCTCCCTCTGCCTCCCCAGTGCTTGGATTAAAGGCATGTGCCACCACACCCTGCCAATTCCTCTCTTGGATGTCAGCAAGACTTATTGACAGCATTCCAAAAGTAAAGTAGAAGTGAAATGTGTTGCTTTTTTACATGTGCACGTATATATACATGTTTGTGTGTATGTATATGGCGTTGGGTGTTAGCCTCAGGAATACTGCCACCTCCTTTTTTTTTTTTTTTTTTTTTAAATTTATTTATTATTATTTTGTTATGTGTATGAATGTACTGTCTGCATGCAGGTTTGTTGCACCCCGTGTCGTGCAATGCCGCGGAGGTCAGAAGAGGGCCTCGGATTCCCCTGGAACTGGAGTTCTCTGGAATTGGAGTTTCAGACGGTTCTCGGCCGCCATGTGGGTGCTGGGGATTGAAACCCGGGTCCTCTGCAAGAGCGGTCGGCGCTCTTAACCGCTAGGCCATCTCTCCAGCCCCAGGAATACTGCCACCTCCTTTGACAAAGGGTCTGTCATTAATGTGGGGTCACTTATAAAGCCACTGGCGGGCCAGCAAGCCCCCCAGCACTGGGATCACAAGCCTGTACCACCATGTGCTGCATGTTTATGTGGGTCTGGGATGGAACACAGGCCTTCATGCCATGCTTGAAAGGCAAGTATTTTACTCCAACTATTTCTTTGGTCCAGTTCTGTGTGTCTTTAGAGATTAAACTGTGGGTTTTGTTTGTTTTGTATTGGAGTTTTGGTGGTTGTTTTGTTGGTCTGTTTTGTTTTGTTATTGTTGTTTTGTTGTTGTTTGTTTTGTTTTGAGACAGGGTCTTACTACATAGGGCTTGCTTGGAATTCACAGTGTAGACCAGGCTGGCCTTGAACTCACTGAGATCCACCTGCCTCTGAGTCCCTAGTGCTGGGGATTAAAGGCATGTCTTCTAGTTCCTGTCCAACATTCAGGTAACTACAGTCCCAGCTGACAGTTTGACTGCAATGTGGCAAAGCCACTCTTAGATTCCTGACTTCAGAAACCAAGATAATGTTTACACCTACCTGGCAGCTGACAACCATTTGTAATTCCAGTTCCAGGAGATCTGATGCCTCTTCTGACCTCCTCAGGCATTCAACAATATATATACAGCAACACACTTGTACACATAAAATTTTTTTTTAAAAAGTGCAGTAACCGGGGCTGGAGAGATGGCCTAGCGGTTAAGAGTGCAGACCGTAGCCGGGCGTGGTGGCGCATGCCTTTAATCCTAGCACTTGGGAGGCAGAGGCAGGCGGATCTTTGTGAGTTCAAGGCCAGCCTGGTCTACAGAGTGAGTTCCAGGATAGCTGGGACTACAGGGAGACCCTGTCTCTAAAAGACCAAAAAAAAAAAAAAAAAAAAAAAAAAGAGTGCCGACTGCTCTTGCAGAGGACCCGGGTTCGATCCCCAGCACCCACATGGCGGCTGAGAACCGTCTGAAACTCCAATTCCAGGAGAACTCCAGTTCCAGGGGAATCCGACACCCTCTTCTGATGTCCGCGGCATTGCACGACACGGGTGCACAGACCTACATGCAGAAAGTACATTCATACACACACAGAAATTTAAAAAAAAAAAAAAAGTGCAGTAACCATGGGAGCCAGAAGAGGGCGTTGGATACCCTGGAAATGGAGTTATGGACCTGATAGTTCAAGCAAAGGAGAGACATCTTCATGTGTCTCACCAGTCTTGTTCCATTCAGCATCACCCAGACAGCAGGCAACATCTGTCTAGTGTTGTTTTCATCAGTAATAGAGTCTGCAGGGGCTGGAGGTAGCTCAGTAGTTAACAGCCCTTGCTACTCTTCTAGAAAACCAGAGTTTGATTTCCAGCACCCAACTTGGGTGGGGAGCTCACAACCACCTCCTGTAACTCTAGCTCCAGGGGATCTGATGCCCTCTTTGGGTTTTGCAGGCACTTGCATGCATCTGGGCACACTCACACACAAACACAGACATACAAGCACACATAAAAATAAAAAAGTTTAGCTGAAGCCAAGCGTGGTGGTGTACACGTTTAACTCTAGCACTGAGGAGGCAGAGGCAGATGGATCTCTGTGAGTTCAAGGCCAGCCTGGTCTACATAGAGAGCTCCAAGCCAGCTGGGACTAAAGGGAGACCCTGTCTCAAAAAGACAAAAAAAAAAAGAAAAGAAAAGAAGAAAGGAAAACAAAGTTTAGCCAGGCTGGTGGTGCAGGCCTTTAATCCCATCACATCTGGGGCTACAGAGAAAAAAAAAAAAAAAGCAAACAAACAATGAAAAACCACAAACAAAACCATAACAAACATAAAACATTCAGACTCAAGTTTATATTTTAAAAATTCTAACTTCGGGGCCGGAGAGATGGCCTAGTGGTTAAGAGCGCTGACTGCTCTTGCAGAGGACCCGGGTTCGATCCCCAGCACCCACATGGCAGCTGAGAACCGTCCTTGACTCCAGTTCCAGGGGAATCCGACACCCTCTTCTGACCTCCGTGGCATTGCACAACACGGGTGCACAGACCTACATGCAGACAGTACATTCATACACATACAAAATAAATAATTTTTTAAAAAAAGAAGCTAAGTTGTGTTAAAAAAAATCTAACTTCAAAAACAAAACAATTTAGAAAAAAAAAGAAATCATTTACATTTACATTGTAGTTCAAAGTACATTTTCTAGTTTTTTTCTTTTCTTTCTTTTTTGGGGAGAGGGTCTTTTTTTATTTTGGTCTTTTCCAGACAGGGTCTCCCTGTAGCCCCAGCTGTCCTGGAACTTGTTCTGTAGACCAGACTGGCCTTGAACTCACAAAGATCCGCCTCTGCCTCCCAAGTGCTAGGATTAAAGGCGTGCGCCACCATGCCTGGCTTGGGGAGGGTGTCTTTTTGAGACAGGTTCTCCCTGTTGTGTCCCCAGGTGGCTTGGATCTCACTCTGTAGACCAGGCTGGCCTTAACTCACAGAGATCTGCCTGCTTCTCCCAGCCATAAATAATTTTTTTTTTTTGTCTTTTTGAGACAGGGTCTCCCTTTAGTCCCAGTTGGCCTGGAGCTCACTTTGTAGACCAGGCGGGCCTTGAACTCACAGAGATCCACCTGCCTCTGCCTCCCAAGTGCTAGGATTAAAGGCATGCGCCACCATGCCCGGCACAAATTTTTTTAATTACAAAACTTCAACTAAAGAACACATAAAACAGGCCAAGTTGTATGACATACTGAGTAACATCATTGTTATCTGCAAACAACTGTGTCATTGTATTGTAGAATCCCTTAAAAATAAAAAAAAAAAGAAAAAAAAAAAAGAAGAAGACAAGAAATAGGGAGTGTGTAGGGGGCATGAGAGGAATTAGAGAGGTATGGGGAGGGATGGAAATAATGTAAATAAAATAATCACGTATGAAACTCTCAAAAATGAAATATAAAAACTAATAAAACCCATAGCCTTAAAAAAAAAAAAACAACAGGCCAAGTTTGGCGTACACACCTTTAATCCCTGTACTTTGGAGGCAGAGGCAGGCAGATCTCTGTGAGTTCAAGGCCAGCCTGGTCTACAGAGTGAGCTCCAGGCCAGCTGGGACTAAAGTGAGTTTGAGGATACCCTGATCTACATACTGAGTTCCAGGCTAGTCAAGAACTGGTCTCAAAAAAAAAAAATTGCCAGGCATGGAGATGCATGCCTTTAATCTTAGCACTTGGGAGGCAGAGGCAGGCAGATCTCTGTGAGTTCGGCAGATCTCTGTGAGTTCAAGGCCAGCCTGGTCTACAGAGTGAGCTCCAGGCCAGCTGGGACTAAAGGGAGATCCAGTCTCAAAAACACCAAAAATAAAAAAAAAAATCAAGATCAAGTTATAAATTACTTTTTTCTTTTTAATCTTTTTGAGACAAGGTCTCCCTGTAGCTCCAGCTGTCCTGGAACTCACATTGTAGACCAGGCCGGCCTTGAACTCCCAGAGATCTGCCTGCCTCTGTCTCCTGAGTGCTAGGATTAAATGTGTGTGCCACCACGCCCAGCAAATTACCTCACTTTTATAAATGAAGTTTATTTTTATTTGTGTGTGTGTGGTGCCTATATGTATACCAGTGCCTTCAGAGGACAGAAAAGAGCGTCATATCCCCTGGAACTGGAATTAGAGACAGTTGTTAGATGCCATGTGCATGCTAGGATTTGTACCCAGGTCTTCTACCAGAACAGCCAGTGCTCACTTGGTGTGGTGGCTCATGCCTTTAATCCCAGCACTTGGGAGGCAAAGACAGATGGATCTCTGTGAGTTCAAGGCCAGCCTGGTCTATATCTTGAGCTCCAGGCCACCTGGTGGCAATAGGGAGACCCTGTCTCAAAAAAAAAAAAAAAAAAAAAAGAGACAAAAATTAAAAGCAATCAGTGCTCTTAACACCTTTTTCTTTTCTTTCTCCTTCCTTCCTTCCTTCCTTCCTTCCTTCCTTCCTTCCTTCCTTCCTTCCTTTCTTTCTTTTTCTTTTTTCCTTTTTGAGACAGGGTCTCCCTATAGTCCCCAGTTGGCCTGGAACTTGCTATGTAGACTAAGCTGGCCTTGAGCTCAACTCACAGAGATCCGACTGCCCCTGCCTCCTGAGTGCTGGGAATAAAGGCATGTGCCATCACACCTGGCTTAGTCACCTTTTTTATATTTTTTAATTTGGGGTGGGCGTGGTGGCGCACGCCTTTAATCCTGCACTTGGGAGGCAGAGGCAGGTGGATCTCTGTGAGTTCAAGGCCAGCCTGGTCTACAGAGTGAGTTCCAGGACAGCTGGAGCTACAGGGAGACCCTGTCTCGAAAAGACCAAAGAAAACAAAGATTCATTTTTCTCTTTTGGATATGTATATAGCAGTTTTTAAATAAAACTTATGCTAAATTATGCTGAGGATACAGAAAAAGAGGATAGATGTATTTGTTCTCAAAATATTTATATGAGCCAGTAAATGTGGTTAGAAAAAAATTATTATATCTTCTTTGGTTGTTTGTTGAGATAGGGTCTTACTCTGTATCCCAGAAGGACTTGGGACTTGAAACAATCCACCAGGAGCTACATACTGCTTTTGTTTCTGTTTTTGTTTTGAGACAGGGTTTCCCTGTAGCCCCAGCTGGCCTGGAACTTGCTATGTAGACTTGTGTAGACTAGGCTGGTCTCCTCCACCTGTCTGCCTCCCCAGTGCTGGGATTAAAGGCATGAGCCACCATGCCTGGCTTAAATACTGCTTTTGTAAATGAAGTATGTTTTTTTTTAATTTTTTTTTCACATAAATTTATTTATTTATTTTTACAAATCTAGACCCATGTTTCCCGCTCATATCCCCCCACCCCACCAGAACTCGTGCATTCTGCCAACATGCTTTCCATCTCTTAGTCTTCTCAATATTTTCCATGGGGAAAGTTGACTGTTTTAGGAGCAGAAGTTCACTGTTTCAGTCAGTTCTTTGATGCAGTTATTTCTGTTGTTTGTTGTTGTTTCCAAAATGCATTAGCCCAACTGCTTTGTACAAAAGCTCAGGGGGCCCTACACAAGAAATAATTACAACTGGGTAATTGGCACTAGCATCCACAGATGAGGTGATACCATGCATCGTTTGTTTTTCTGGGACTGTGTATACTTCACTCAGCATGATGTCCTCTAGCTCCAGCCATTTTCCTGCAAAGCTCGTGATGTCGTCTTTTTTACTGCTGCATGAATTCCATTGTGTAGTGTACCACATTTTCTCTATCAACTCGTCAGTTGAGGGGCATTTAGGTTGGTTCCCAGCTCCTTGCTATTGTGAAGAGAGCTGCAATAAACATGGCCGTGCATGTTACTCTGTGGTGGCGTAATCTTGAGGGTACATGCCCAGGAGTGGTATGGCTGGGTGGGGTGGCAAGTTCATTCCAAGTCTTCCAAGGGTTCTCCCACACTGCTTTCCATAGTGGCTGTACAAGTTTACATTCCACCAGCAGTGGATGAGTGTTCCCCTTTCCCCACAACCTCTCCAGCACTTGGTATCATTTGTTTTCTGATCCTAGCCAGTCTTATTGGAGTAAGATGATATCTTAAAGTGGTTTCATTTGCATTTCCTTAATGATTAGTGATGTTGAGCAGTTCTTGAGGTGTTTCTCAGACTTCTCTAATTCCTCGCTTGTGAAGTCTCTGTTCAGTTCTTTGCTCCATCTATTGAGCGGTCGTTGTTTTCTTTTTTCTTTGTTTTTTGAGTAGTTTATATATTCTGGAATCAATGCTTGTCAGATGTATCTGCAGTGAAGGTTTCCTCCCATTCTGTGGGATTTCTCTTCCCACTTCCTTGATTGTTTCTTTTGAGTTACAGAAGCTTTTAGTTTGATGAGGTCCCATTTGTCAATTGTTGACCTTAATTCTTGTGCAGCTGCTGTCTGATTTAGGAAGTCTTTTCCTACGCTTATGTCTTTAGTCTGCTGCCGACTTTTCTTCTATACCTTCAGAGTTTTGGGGTTTCACGTTGAGGTCTTTAATCCATCGGGATTGACTTTTGTACAGGGTGGAAGGTGGGGTTTAATTTCATTCTTCTACAGAGTGGTGAATCCAGTTTTTGCCAACACCACTTGCTGAAGATGCTTTCTTTTCTCATTGTGGTTCTTGGCCCCCTTGTCAATATGAGATGGCTGAAATTGTATGTGCTCAGATTTGGATCTTCGGTTTTGTTCCTATTGGTCAACAGGTCTGTTTTGTGCCCAGTACCAGGTGTGTTTTATGACTATAGCCCTGTAGTATAGTTTAAAATCTGGTATAAGAGATCCCTCCTGTGTAATTCTTTTCACTCAGGATGATTTAGCTCTTCGGGGTCTTTTGTTTTTCCAAATGAATTTAAGAACTTTTGTTTCCAAGCCTGTGAAGAAACTCTTGGGGATTTTGATTGGGATTGCATTAAATCTATACAAGAGTTTTTGGTAAAATGGACATTTTTACAATGTTAATTTTCCCAATCCATGAGCTGGGATGTTTTCCATCTTCTGAGGTTTCTTCAATTTCTTCTTTAAGGGTTTAAAATTTTTGTTGTAGAGGTCTTTGGTGGTCTTTGGTTAGGTTTGTTCCTAGGTATCTTATTGTTTTTGAGGTATTGTGAGTGGGAAAGGTCTCTTTTGAATTCTTTTCCAGTGCTTGTTGTTTGTGTAAAGAATGCCATTGATTTTCTAGTTAATTTTGTATACTGCCATTGCTGAGCTGTTAATCGTTTTAGGGTTTTTGGTGGAGTTTTTGCATCCCTTAAGTAAACAGTCATATCATCAGAAATAGATAGTTGACTCTCCCTTTTCCAATTAGTACTCCTTTATATCCTTTTCTTGCCTTATTGCTCTAGCAAGTGTTTCAAGCACTATGTTGAAGAGGAGAGTTGATAGGGGGCAGCCTCTTAAAGCCTACCTTTTAAAGGGAATGTTTCTGTCATTTCCCCATTTAGGATGATATTGGCTGTGGGTTTCCTGTATATGGCTTTGATTACATTGAGGAATGATCCCTCCAATCCAATTCCTTCTAGGACTTTAAACATGAAGGGATGCTGGATTTTGTCAAAGGCTTTTTCAGCATCAATTGAGATGATGGTGTGGTTTTTGTCTTTGATCCATTTATGTGTTGATGTGTTTATTGATTTTCGTATGTTGAACCATCCCTGCATCTCTGGTATGAATCCAACTTGGTCATGGTGGATGATCTTCTTGATGTGGGTCTGTATGCGATTGCCAGTATCTGTTTAGAATTTTGGCATCTGTGTTCATGAGGGAGATGGGTCTATAATTCTCCTTTTTTAGTTGGATCTTTGCCTGGTTTTGGTAATAGATGATGTGTGGCTTCGTAGAAGGATTTGGGAGAATTCCCTCTGATTGTATACTTTCTAAACAGTTTCAGGAAATAATGGTGGTGGTCTTTTTTGAAATGTTTTTATAGAATTCTGCTGTGAAACCGTCTGGGCCTGGGCTTTTTTTAGTTGGGAGGCTTCTTACTACATCCTCTATTTCTTCATATGTTATGTATGGGTCTGTTTAAGCTGCTGGTCTCCTCTTGGCCAAGCTTTGGTGATTCCCGATTTCAGATATTCATCCATTTCTTCTAGGTTTTCAAACTGGTAGAATATAGGTTCTTGTAATATTCCCATATAATTTTCTTGCATCTTTTCACTTGTCCGTTGTGATTATTTCCCTTTTCATCAAAGATTGTATTGATTTGGAGTTGTTCCTTCTTTCTTTTTGTTACTGGGCTAGAGGTCGTCTATCTTGTTATTCTTTCAAAGAACAACTTTTGGCTTCATTGATTTTTTGTATTGTTTTCTTTGTTTCTATTTCATTGATTTCTGCTCTGATTTTGTGTATTTCTTTCTCTGTCTGTTGCTTTAGGGTTCATCTGTTGTTGCCTCTCAAGTGCTTTTAGCTGTAGTGTTAGATCATTCACTTGTGCTCTTTCTGTTTTTCTAATGTAGGCACCCAGGGCTATGAATTTCCCTCTAGGAGTGCTTTTAAGGTATCCCATAGGTTTTGTTGTGTTGTATTTCTATTGCCATTCAGTTCAGGAATGTTTTTATTTCTTTCTTTATCTCTTCCTTGACCCATTTATTATTCAAGAGTGTGTTGTTTAGTCTCCATGTGTTCTTGTAGGCAGGGGGGCTTGTCCTGGTGTTGATGTTGAGCTTCATTGCACTGTGGTCTGACAGATGCATGAAATATTTCAATCTTTTTGTATTTGTTAGAGGTTTCTTCTGTGTCCCAGGGTGTGGTCGATTTTGGAGAAATGTTCCTGGGGTGCTGAGTAGAAAGTGTATTCTCTGGTATTAGGATGGAATGTTCGGTAGAGGTCTATGAGGTCCATTTGGTGTATCATATCGTTCAGTTCAGATGTCTCTCTGTTTATTTTTTGTCCTGTTGACTATCCAAGGACTCAGTGGGGTTTGAAGTCTCCCACTATGAGTGTGGCTGGGGTTAGTCTGTGACTTGTGGTCCTGGAGAATTGTCTTTATAAAGTTTGGTGCACCAGAGAATTGGGGCATATTATGTTCATAATTTGTGAATCTTCTTGGTGGATTGTTCCTTTGATGAAAAATGTAATGGCCTTCTTTGCCTCTTCTGATTTCTTTTACTTTGAAGTCTATTTTTATCCGATATTAAAATAGCAACAACCTGCTTTCTTTTTGGTACCATTTCTTGGAATATTTCTTTTCCATCCCTTCACTTTAAGGTGGTGGCCTCGTCCTTGAAGGTAAGATGTGTTTCTTGTAGACAGCATATCGATGGATCCTGTTTCCTAATCCAGTCTCCCAGTCTTGGTCTTTTGATTGGGGAATTTAGTCCATATATTTAAGGTTATGACTGATAGGTTTGTGTTGCTTCCTTTGCCTTATTATCCATCTGCGTTTGATTTAGGTTTCTACTTCTGCAGTTATGCTTTATTGATTTCTCCTTCTAGGTGCCTGGGGTTGGTTGCTCCTTTCTTCTGTTCTTTGAATTGCTTCAAGTATTCTCTGAACGTTGGTTTTCCGGACATGTTGTCTTTCAAGTTGTTTATGTTCATGGAAGATTTTTCCTTCTCCTTCCACTATGATTGACATTTTTGCTGGGGATATAACCTGGGTGGACATACAATTGTCCCATCAACACTGGGATGTTTGCTCCAGGTTCTTTCTTTCATCGTTTGCTGTGAGAAGTCCGTTGTTATTCCTGATAGGTTTCCCCTTATAGATCCACTTGTTTTTTTCTCTTGTCGCTTTTAAGAATTTTTTTCTTTGTTTTGGGTGTCTAGCATTTTAACTATGATGTGCGTTGGAGAATTTCTTTTCTGATCTTGTCTGTTTGGAGTTCTTGTCTTTCTTGTATTGGTATTGGTTTGTCCTTTTTTAGTTTGGGGAAGTTTTCATCTATATTTCTGTTGAAGATCTGATCAATAATTCCTTTGTCCTGGGATTCTTCTCCTTCCTCTATTCCTATGATGGGCAGGTTTGATCTTTTCATAGTGTCCCACAGCTCCTGGTTGTTCTGTTTTTGTGTATTTTTAAATTTTTCATAATCTTCCCTTGAGGTTTTTAGTTTTGTTTTTTATTTCTCCAGAGGTCTGATATCTTTGTTCTGCTTCCTCCATTCTGCTTCTGAGGCTTCTTTTTTCATTCCTTCCCTCTTGAATGGATGAGTAATTTGAATTGCCTTTTTCCTTTTTCCTTTCCTGATTCTTTAGTGTTTCTATTTCTTTTTGGAGCTTCGATTCCTCTTCTTTGTTAGCTCTTTTGTTTTGCTTGGTTGGTTTCTTTTTCTTTTTCAGATGGGATTTTTCAGTGTTTCTACTTCCCTTCCGGAGTTGGTCATTCTCTCTCTCTCGGTCCTATCTCATCTCTTTTCTTAGTTCTTTAATTTGTTCTTTATGATCTTGTAGTTCTTTATAGTAATTGTGTTTTGATGTCTGTGTCCTGGGGCATCCCCGGAGGGATCCCACTGCAGGAGTCGTCCATAGGGTTGGTAAACCGCTTGGCGGGGATTATCTGCCCCTTTCCATGTTATCACTTCTTCGTGATCCTGGGCATATGGGCTTCTCCCCTGCCTGTATTCCGCTGTGAGTCCTAAATGCCTCTTTTACTGTGTTGAATGGCGTGCTTTCTGCCTCTTCAGTACTTCTTCTAATCTCAGTTCGGGGGGGGGGGGGGGGGCTCTTCAGCCCATGCCCCGGGCACCTGCCGCTGGGCTCAGGAGATCTCAAATCTCAAGAGTCACACAAGCGTGCCTTTAATACCGGCTGGGAGGATAACTCCGCCCCCACAGCCACTAGATCTAATCAAGCCAAAGACCACACCTTTAATCCCAGCTGGGAGGATAACTCCAACCTCACAGCCACAAAGGCCAATCAAACCAAAGACAGCAGGACCAAAGGATCAACAATCAGCTCGCCAAGACACCCAGTTCCTACCTGTCTCCCCCTCTTCCTGCCGCTGGGCTCAGGAGATCTCCAATTTTTTATTTTTTATGTGTATGAATGTACTGTCTGCATGTAGGTTTGTGCACCCGTGTTGTGCAATGCTGCGTAGGTCAGAAGAGGGTGTCAGATTTCCCCTGGAACTGGAGTTAAAGACGATTCTCAGCCACCATGTGGGTGCTGGGGATCAAACCCGGGGCCTCTGCAAGAGCAGTCGGCGCTCTTAACTGCTAGGCTCTCTCCAGCCCACGAAGTATGTTCTAAGTAGACCGCCCGCTGGGGGAAGAATATCAAGTATGTCTTGAAGAACCTAGCTCTCCTTGCACAGGGCAGATGTAGCCCTTGCCAACTAAGCACAGAACAAAACCTTCCGAGGCTCCCCACGGCTTCCAGGATAAAGTCCAAGTTCCTCGCTGTGATCTGGCTCTGTTTCCCCTCTCATTTCACACACCCCCACTGCACCTGCTGTTCCAGCCAGCAGAACCACCTGCTCTGCTTGAACAGGCACTGAGCTCTTCAGGCCTGCAGTACAGGTGCCTTCTCTGGAATCTGCCCAAATATATGATACTATGTGTATACAGGTACTGTAGCCCTGACTGGCCTGGAACTTGGTATATAGACCAGGCTGGCCTAGAACTCACAAAGATTTGCTTGCTTCTGCCTCCAGAGTGGTGGAATTAAAGGCAACCACCACCACACTGGGCTAATAATTACTTTCATACGTAGATATTTTGTATTATAAAATAGCAATGACATGCCGAACGTGGTGGTACACACCTTTAAACCCAGCACTGGGGAGGCAGAAGCAGGCGGATCTCTGTGAGTTTAAGGCCAGCCTAGTCTACATAGTGAGTTCTAGGACAGCTGGGGCTACAGGGAGACCCTGTCTCAAAAACACACAAATAATAATAATAATAATAATAATAATAATAATAATAATAATTAGCAATGACCCAGATTTAAGGCCTAAATGTATGTAATCTCCAGTAGGGGCTCATCTTTCCCCAGATATTTTCTGGGAATCGCGAGACTATTAACTTTTTTTTTTATGATGTTTTATGTGTATGAATGTTCTGTCTACATGTAGGTTGGTGCACCCGTGTCGTGCAATGCCTCGGCAGTCAGAAAAGGGCATCGGATTCCCCTGGAACTGGAGTTAAAGATGGTTCTTAGTCGCCATGTGATTGCTGGGAATTGAATCCGGGTCCTTTGCAAGAGCAGTCGGTGCTCTTAACCACTGAGCCATCTCTCCAGCCCAAGACTATTAACTTTTTTATAAAGATAGTGTATATTCCTGCATTCCTGTGATTTTTTTTGGTCTTTTTTTGACAGGCCTCCTGTGATCTTTTATTTATTTTTTATTTTATTTTATTTATTTCTGTATGTGTATGAATGTACTGTCTGCATGCAGGTCTGTGGACCCATGTCGTGCAATGCTGCGGAGGTCAGAAGAGGGCGTCGGATTCCCCTGGAACTGGAGTTCTCCTGGAATTAGAGTTTCGGACGGTTCTTAGCCGCCATGTGGGTGCTGGGGATCGAACCCGGGTCCTCTGCAAGAGCGGTTGGAGCTCTTAACCGCTAGGCCATCTCTCCAGCCCAATCTTTTAAAAAAAATATTTATTGCCAGGCGTGGTGGTGCACGCCTTTAATCCTAGCACTTGGGAGGCAGAGGCAGGTGGATCTCTGTGAGTTCAAGGCCAGCCTGCTCTACAGAGTGAGCTCCAGGCCAGCTGGGACTAAAGGGAGACCCTGTCTCAAAAATACCAAAAAATGAGCTGGGCGTGGTGGCGCATGCCTTTAATCCCAGCACTTAGGAGTTTAATCCCAGCACTTGGGAGGTAGAGGTAGGCTGATCTCTGTGAGTTCAAGGCCAGCCTGGTCTACAGAGTGAGCTCCAGGATAGCTGGTACTAAAAGGGAGACCCTGCCTCAAAAATACAAAAAAAAAAAAAACCCAAAAATATATATACTTATTATTTTTATAAGTGTGTATGTGAGAGAGAGACAGAGATTGAGAGAGACAGAAAGAGACGGTGAGAAAGAGACAGAGGCTGCACCACCTGCATGAAGGTGCCCATGGAGCCCTGAGGGCATCAGGGTCCCTGGAACTGGAGTTACAGGCAGTTGTGACTCACTAATGGGGGTGTTGGAGACTGAACCTGGGTCCTCTGCAAGAGTAGTAAACTCTCTTAAATTCTGAGCCATCTTTCCAGCCCCCATCCTTATTATCTATTGTAATCCCTTCAGGTGCTCTTATACCTTTTTAGGCTCCTTAGTGACCTTTTGAAAATAGCTCCAAAATCCCATATATGACTACTGTGAAGACAATGAAGTGAGACCCGGTCTTAGAGACGCCCACATCTGTGCTCAGATGTGTCTCCCTGAAGCCCCTTTAACTCACTAAGTAGACCAGGCTGGCCTTGAACTCACAGAGATCCTCCTGTCTCTGCCTCCCACGTGCTAGGATTTAAGGCATGCACCACCACACCTGGCTCACGCACATCTTAACTTCCATGATAACACCTCTTTCCTTCTCTTAACCCCGTGCTTAAAACACATATTGAAAATGTCTTTGTGTGTGTGTGTGTGTCTCTGGACAAGGCTAACCTTGAACTCACTATGTAGTCTAGATTGGCCTTGAAGTTATGACAATCCTATCTCAGCTACCACCTGTTGGGATTAGAAGCCCGTGCCATGACTGGCTTATGCAATCACATTCATTTGTCAAGCTTCCAGCTTTCTGAGTACTTTAACTAATTTTCTCTTCTTGCCTATAACTCCAGTACTTAGGAAGCTGAGGCAGGAGTGTTTGAGGCCATACTGTGCTACATGATGTGTTCCAGGCCAACCTGAATTACACAATGAGACCTTGTTTCAAAATTTATTGTTATTGTTGTTGTTGGTGGTGGTATTTTTGAGGCAGGATCTCCCTATAGCCCCAGCTGGCCTGGAACTCACTTTGTAGACCAGGCTGGCCTTGAACTCACAGAGATCCGCCTGCCTCTGCCTCTTGAGTGCTGGGATTAAAGGTGTATGCCAACACACTTAGCTCTCAAAATTATTTTTAGTTGGGCATGGTGGCACATGCCTTTAATCCCAGGATCAAGAGGCAGAGATGGGTGGATCTCTGAGAAAGGGAGGCCAGCCTGATCTACATAACAAGTTCCAGGTTAGCTAGGGCTACAAGGAGACCTTATCTAAAAAAAAAAATATTATAGAATTTTTTCTTCACAATTTTTTCTTCTCTTGCAAACCGAGGGATGGGGCAGGGAAAGACACAAATTTGTTTACTGAGAACCAACTAAGTGCAAAACAGTTTATTTTATTTTTAATTCTCTAGCACTCTGAAGTGAATATTTGTTGTTTTGTTTTGAAGTAGCCTGGGCTGGCCTGGAACTTTCCATCTTTCTGCTTCAGCCTCCAGAATGCTGTGGTTTACGGCAGTGTGTCATCACGCCTTGCTTGAGATGAATTTTTTTTTATTTAAAAAAATTTTTTTTTAAATTTTATTTCTGTATGTGTATGAATGTACTGTCTGCATGTAGGTCTGTGCACCCGTGTCATGCAATGCCGCGGAGGTCAGAAGAGGGTGTCGGATTCCCCTGGAACTGGAGTTCTCCTGGAATTGGAGTTTCAGACGGTTCTCGGCCGCCATGTGGGTGCTGGGGATCAAACCCGGGTCCTCTGCAAGAGCGGTCAACGCTCTTAACCGCTAGGCCATCTCTCCAGCCCCTTGTTTTTTATTTTTAATTTTTGCTTTTTTATTTTATTTATTTATTTGTTTGTTTGTTTATTTATTTATTTTGGTCTTTTCAAGACAGGGTCTCTCTGTAGCCCCAGATGTCCTGGAACTCGCTCTGTAGACCAGGCTGGCCTTGAACTCAAAAAGATCCGACTGCCTCTGCCTCCCAAGTGCTAGAATTAAAGGCATGAACCACCACGCCCGGCTGCTTTTTTATTTTATGTGTATTGTATATGGTGTGTATGTATGGAAGTGCACCCATGTCATACAATGCTGGCAGAAGACAGAAGAGGGCTTCAGATCCCTTGGAAATGGATTTATGGACATTTGTTAACCATCATGTGGGAACTGACATTCAAACCCTGGTCTTCTGCAAGAATAGCCAGTGCTCTTAAGCCATCTCTCCAGCCCATTTTTTGTTCTTTTGTTTTTTTTGAGACAGTGTTTCACTATATAGCCCCCACTGGCCTTAAACTTAGAATGTACACTAGGCTGGCCTTGAACTTACAGAGATCGCCAGCCTTTGCCTCCTAAATCCTGGGATTAAAGGCATGCACCGCACCAATTCATCCAGCAAGGTTGCTTTTTTTAAAATTTTTATTTATTTATTATTTTATGTGTATGAGTGTACTGTCTGCATGCAGTTTGGTGCACCCGTGTCGTGCAATGCCGAGGAGGTCAGAAGAGAGCGTCAGATCACCCAGGAACTGGAGTTAAAGACGGTTCTTAGCTGCCATGTGGGTGCTGGGGATCGAACCCGGCTCCTCTGCAAGAGCAGTCAGTGCTCTTAACTGCTGAGCCATCTCTCCAGCCCCAAGGTTGCTGTTTTAATACCCACTTCACACAATATGAAAATTAAAACTTAGTAATATATTTTCTGTGATATAACCTGAAGAACAGAAAGCTGACACAGCTGTTTGGAACCTGGTGTTTATGCTTTAAAGCCTCTGATGTCTCTAAAGCCCAAGTTAGATCACAGATAAGTAAACAAGTTCTATTCATTATGAGTCTCCACACTAGACTGAGCCCCAGGAATGTACCCTTTGACTCCACATCTTCCCTCAGCATTCTTAGCATTTTTGTGTCTTTTTTAAAAAATTTATTCTTCCTAGCACTTGGGAGGCAGAGGCAGGCGGATCTTTGTGAGTTCAAGGCCAGCCTGGTCTACGGAGTGAGTTCCAGGACAGCTGGGACTAAAGAGAGACCTTGTCTCAAAAAGAGCAAAAAAAAATTTATTCTTTATGTGTATGAATGTACTGTGTCTTGCATGCAGGTCTGTGTACCCATGTCGTGCAATGCCACGGAGTTCAGAAGAGGGCATCGGATTCCCCTGGAACTGGAGTTAAAGACAGCTCTCAGCCGCCATGTGGGTGCTGGGGATCGAACCCCGGTCCTCTGCAAGAGCAGTTGGCGCTCTTAACCGCTAGGCCATCTCTCCAGCCCCAGCATTCTTAGCATTTTATTTAAAGTCAGTAACACACATATTAGTTAATCACATATAGTACTTTATTACCTAATTGTTCTATTTTCTTTAGATTCCATGAAATGGATAGGATTGCTAGGCATGGGAGCACACACCTGTAATCTCAGCACTTTGGGAGGCTGAGATAGTGCGTTCAAGACTGCCTGGCCTACATAGGAAGACTAAGTCTCCAAACAAACATAAAACACAACAGAAAGTCATAGTGGACTCCTGTCCATTTTTACGTTAGATTTTTTTTTTNGTTTCCTAGCAGGAAGCTGGGTGTTAGGGACCCTTTCAGCTCAAGAGTGGGCCAAGGGAAGGAACCATGTTCTATTTTGTGGTGGAAGGAAAGCTTTTTTATTTTTTTGGTCTTTCTGAGACAGGGTCTCCCTGTAGCTCTGGCTGTCCTCACTATGTAGACCAGGCTGGCCTTGAACTCACAAAGATCCGCCTGCCTCTGCCTCCCAAGTGCTAGGATTAAAGGCGTGCGCCACCACGCCAAGCTTGTTCTGTTAGATTTATTCTACAAAATGCTACGTAGGTGAGAGTAAACGGAAGGTCTGTCAAGACTCCAAATCTGGTTTTAAGACACCTTGGCTTGGGCCGCTTATCTCCATCAGGCCTGAATATAACAAATGTGCGGAGCCTATGTGAACAAGATCCCTTAACATGGTACTTCTTGGTTCTCCTAAGTGCCTTCTCCACCCACTCCTTTTGGCTTCTCAGGCATATTCTGAAATCACAATATTTTTGCATCAAGGAAGGCTGGTTTCTTTGAAGTCGTAATGGCCCCCGCCCCCTCCCCGCCTCTCGCCTCTGTTCCAAGCATCCCACTGTTTTTTGTCGTGGGGTAACTACTGAACCACCCGCTGGGGGTGGGGTCCGGTGGGGTGAACTCCCCCTCCCACTTTGCAGTTCTGTTAGTCTCAGCTCTTAACGGATGCAGGCTGCGAAGCCAAGTGCCCCGCCCCCATTGCCATAACAACAGTACACAACCCTTCCAATCCCCTCTCACATTTTAGAAGACAGTCCTGACTTCTCAGCACCAAAGCCCTCTCCACAACTGCTTCCAGGGGAGAACCAAGGTCCGCGCCCCTTTGCGAAGGCGAATTGAAGGGGGAGGGCTGAAGTCTGAGGTCCAGGAAGGGAAAAGGTGCTAGGGATAGAATGCAAATTAGAAGCGATAAATGGGGCGGGAGTTAGGGGTGGAAGGGAGAGGGGAGGAGAGGTGTGGGTAACGGAGGAGAGGGGAGAGGTCCTGGGGAAGATTTTTAGGCTTGGTTGGGGTGTAGAGGAACTGAGTCAAGGAGTGCCCCAGAAGGACCCGGGGTTTCTGGGGGAGAGTTGGAGCTACTGTGACGGCAGGAAAGGTCTGAGGGCGGAGTGGTGGCATGGGGGCATGGACCCCTCCGAAGGGAGAGGGGTCCTCTTTAGAACGTATGAAGCAGAGGCCGGAAGTCAAATGATGTCCCCAAGGATGAGGAAAGAGGTACAGCTGGGAAGTCAGGGGTGATGGGGTCCCGTGCAGGGCACACCTGTAAACGGAGGTGAGGGTTGGCGAGGTGTGAGCCAACTCCTCCTTTCTCCGCACCAGGGCTGAGCTTGATCTGACTCCTTAGAGGTCCAGAGGGGAGGAAGATGTCAGATGAAGATGAAGTGGATGACGTTGAGCCAGACCAGGATGATCTGGAAATGGAGGAAGAGGAGAAAGAGCTAGGAGACGAGGAGGAGTATGAGAAAGAAGGCGAAGAATTCTCCGAGGAAGTGAGAGCCCGGGGGTCTGAAGGCTCGGGGCTGAGGGAGGGTTACAGAGGGTTGCCTTGACGCCACTCTTCTTGCAGTGGATGCCCACCCCCCTCAACGAGAACATGATGAAGGAAGGGCTTTCTTTGCTCTGCAAGACTGGAAGTGGACTGGCTCATGCTTATGTTAAGCTGGAGGTTAAAGACAGGTGAGTTTGGGCTGGAGAGATAGCCTAGCGGTTAAGAGCGGCATTGCACCCCACGGGTGCACAAACTTGCATGCAGACAGTACATTCATACACATACAGAAATAAATAAATAAAATTAATAATAAAAAAAAAGAGCACCGACTGCTCTTGCAGAGGACCCGGGTTCGATCCCCAGCACCCACATGGTGGCTGAGAACCATCTTTAACTCCAGTTCCAGGGGAATCCGAGACCCTCTTCTGACCTCCGTGGCATTGCACGACACGGGTGTGCAAACCTACATGCAGACAGTACACTCATACACATACAAAAATAAATAAAATTAAAAAAAAAAAGACAGGTGAGTTTATGGGGAATCCCATGAGGACTGAGAGCCTGGAACACATGGTATACCTCTCCCCTCTCCTTCCTGTTTTGTGTCTAGAAATTTGTATCTCTCTCATCCTTACCTAAAGAGAAAAGGACGGAATTTGCTTTTCAAGAGCCTTCAAGGCTCCTTGGGGGCTGGGAGCACATAGCTCAGCAAGTAGAGTGCTTGCCTAGCATGAACAAAGTTCTGAGTTCATCCCCAGCACCACAAAACCACAAACAAAAGCTTCTTTGGGAGACTAGAGGCTTACCTGAGGTAAAGGGGGAGGATATTTTTAATTTTTATGTTATGTGTATGGGTGTTTTGCCTGCACCTATGTTAAGTGCACCTGTGCAATGTCTGTAGAGGTCAGAAGAGGATGTTAGTTCCCTGAAACTGGAGTTAAAGATGGTTGTTGGGGCTGGAGAGATGGCCTAACGGTTAAGGGCGCTGACCGCTCTTACAGAGGACCTGGGTTGGATCCCCAGCACCCACATGGCGGCGGAGAACTGTCTGAAACTCCAATTCCAGGAGAACTCCAGTCCAGGGGAATCTGACACCCTCTTCTGACCTCCGTGGCATTGCATGACATGGGTGCACAAACCTGCATGCAGTCAGTACATTCATACACATACAGAAATAAATAAAATTAAAAAAGATGGTCGTTAGCCACCATGTGAGTGCTGGGAATCAAACCCAGGTCCTCTGCAAGAGCAGCCCAGGCTCTTGACTGCTGAACCAGCCCTTTAGGAGAGTATTTTGTTCTGCTTTGTGTAACCCTCAGTGTGGAGTCTCTGCCTTTCATAAAATCTTGTCTAGGCTGGAGGTGTAGCTTAGTGGTATAATGCTTGTCCAGCTGATTAAAGTGCTGGTTGGTGCTGGGGCTGGAGAGATGGCTCAGCAGTTAAGAGCACCAACTGCTCTTGCAGAGGACCCAGGTTCGATTCCCATGGCGGCTAAGAACCGTCTTTAACTCCAGTTCCAGGGGAATCTGACGCCCTCTTCTTACCTTCTCGGCATTGCACAACACGGGTGCACCAACCTACATGCAGACAGTACACTCATACATATAAAAAATAAATTAGGGGGCTGGAGAGATAGCCTAGTGGTTAAGAGCACCGACGCTCTTGCAGAGGACCCGGGTTCGATCCCCAGCACCCACATGGCGGCTAAGAACCGTCTGTAACTCCAATTCCAGGAGAACTCCAGTTCCAGGGGAATCCGAGACCCTCTTCTGACCTCCGCGGCATTGCACGACACGGGTGCACAGACCTGCATGCAGACA